>KN890136.1:26790-38088 GCA_000934455.1 Apostichopus parvimensis
TATATATATATTCATTCACACAACACCGACAATGATTTTTGTAAGGATGAAAGGAAGGAAAAGTGCAAATATATAACCGAGACGAGAGCAACAGTCTTTAAAATTTAGAAACTTAAAAAATGTTACAACTGTTTAACAACTTTCTTAAATTTATGAATATTATTTGCTAAAATAAGGCTTTTTCTATGGATTTTTGTTAAACTTTATTTTATAGGTCATCAGTAAAGCCATCAAATTTCTCGTTTTCTTAAATATTGCTTTAACATTTTAAAACTACTTTTCCATGTGTTATTTCCAGTACCAAAATTTATTCCCGTACATTACGGAGTGATTGTTGTCTTATAGAAAACTACAACTGAAGTGAAACTGATAAATTTATAAAATGTTGTTGAAGTTTATACCATAGTGACCATTGGTTGACTTTTTTAGCATATTGGTGGCAATACTGATTGCCCTTATGATGGAGCCCATATGAGATTGGATATCTATTCTTCTGAAATTTTGCATCATAAACTATTACTGAGATTATTTCTAGCTGTTTGTCTTTCAACTATCGATACACTCTCCCCGGCTCTTGCAAATCAGTACTCGTAGCGCGTTGTTCCGTCAGAACATATAACTGTTAAGATATAAAATGTGGAAAACAAAATTCGCGTTCCATAAGAACAATTAGTCATGTAATCACTTGATGACAATAACAACTCTTGCCCGAGGCCTTAAAAGCAAATTAAAGGGACGCCTATAGGTACACCTGCTGTATGGAAGTGCTATAGGCCTAAAGTCTGTATTTATATCTATACATATTTACTGTGAAAAGTAGCAGACCTTCTCGAGATATTGAACATATGTTGAGAATTTCTAAAGTAACGAATTAACAACCGAATTAAAATACATGTTGCTGCTGATGAATTTACTTAGCGAGAGACTTAATCCCGAATGAAGTTGTCTGTTTAAAAATGAATGAAATATAGTTACATAAATTTCAGTACCAACGTCACGCACATTACTCGTTAATATCAATCTTCTTACTTGACGTAAATGCTTTTGCTCTTAATGTTGAGGTCTATAACGGTCTACTCGCTACTGTCCCGTCTTCAGGTTGATCGAGTTTAATTCTGGACTAAAGAAAACATTTGATGTTTATACAAGTAGCTTCAGCTGCAAACTGAAGAGTACCCGTCTCTTCGGGCAATTATCTTAAACTTGCTACAAGTCGGAGCCGATGTTAGAAAAATTGGTAGATGAATCTATTAGTTACGTCTGTACGTGTGTGACCGCGTCCAATATATTTCTTAGCTATTTTCCATGCACACGTCCTCCAATCCGCCCCTCGGCTGCCACGTTCCCTGATTAAGTATCCACAGACACCAGAGTAACGTAATCTTCGTACGAAGATGAACACACAAATGAAAGGTCAATAATAAAAATCGCCCAAGTCCAATCAGCCTGTGGTCATAAAAGTAATTGATGATACTAACCAAAGGCAAAGTATACCAAACAAACTATAAAATACAGCCAACTGGCCGGTTCATTAATTCCTCGAAAATGCACATATGGTAGCCTATCTTTCTTATACACTGGTGTTGTTTCATTAACAACACAACTTGCAAGTAATGAGCGCTTGGGGCGAATGGATTTGAAATCATGGAAAATAATTCATTCAAACTATAACATCTCGTTTTCTTATTTTACTATACAGACTATCGTTTTCAAATCAGTTCATGTATATGTAGATACTGTGATAAATATCAGTTAAGATTTGGATCTTAACAGAAGTACGACGAAGGTGGGTAGAAACCCATAAGTTTATAAGGCGAATTTTATAGGACGAATCCAAGCAATACATAAAAGCGAAGATAAAAATACAATGTTACCGTAATGGATCGAATTATATTGTTTAGAATACTGGGAAATTGACTAACACGATCTATTTGTATCTATATGTATCAATATGACGTGATCTATATGTCACACATGACTTATTTAGGGGGACATAACTGACCAAGGGACACCTTATGAGGTCATGCTCTCAGACCTTAGACGAAAGTTTGTATGTACTGGTGTTTTCTTGAGTGATCATAACTATTGATCCTGGTTTACGTAGTGTAGGTCTAGTTTATACGTAGTATACTGGAATGATTCTAACATTACAATACAGAACCACATGTATGTATAGGCTAAAGTCAAAGTTCTCCATGCATAATACATTACCACTTATACGGTACGTGATTGAATTATAACAACTGCAAGTATAGGGATATGCTTCCAATTGACTAGATAGTAATACAAACCTCTGTATATGACAACATATATTAAAGTACAGTTCTCAAGTATCTGGACAAAAAATAATAACATATTTTGATTTTATAGTCATATACACCGGCGTATTTTTCAGTTGCCTTGACACTATACGTGTCCACGTGTATAGGCCTATGAAGTTGAATAGTTCTCCATGCATTTTGAATTGCCTTTCAACAGACTCAATTCCTCTCCACTATATACTGTCCATGCCAATCTACAAGGAGGATACCTTGACTAGAACCAGATGCGAACGAAGCATCGCCCTATCTCGGTCCCCTTTTAAAATTATTTCCGAAAGAAAAGAGGGAGGTTCGTATAACTGCTGCTATAGAGCGAGTTATGAGAGAAATGTGACAGCTTGTCTATTTCACTGCTTTCCAGTAACAGTCATCTCCTAAAGTGGTTCGAGGCAAACAAAAGGAGAACGGAGTCGTATAAACAAAGGTCCTAGAATCCGAGAGCAAAGAATAGTCCCAGAAATGATTCACGTGTTATGCTTCTTCTCAAACGTAGGTATAGCCTAAATAAGAAACTGGGCCAATATGACTTGATTTATTGGCAAACATCAAACAGATCGAAGAAGCTCTTCGCACTAACGGCCATTATAGAAAACATTCCGGCATATATCACGTTATAACGTTACAAGTGTGATACAAACTTGAGACTTTTCTGATACTTTTTGCAAAAAGATTTCTTTGCATAATATACATATTTTGGAATATATATGCAGTTATATCAAGTTTTATTTGATCAAGCCAAAAGAGGATCACGTTCATTTGATGCAAATACGGTTGGAAATCTCAATTTCAATTTCAATGATATTTTGTCAGAAAAATATTCCACAATAAATCCCAGGCATCAACATCGGCATCATCGACTTTGAAACCTTTGACTAAATATCTTAAATTATATAGTGACAAATGTAAACTTCTTGAAAGACAAACTCACACACGTGTAATATTTGATAACTTGACAATCTGAGTGGAAATGTTGTTGTTGGGGAAAACTATGGCATCATCAGGCAATCTTTTATTTTATGTTAACAGATATAAAGACCCAATAGTATTCAACCCTTTTATACTTGTTCATCCCAATTTCCACACTGATCATATTGAGATCCTCCAAGACAGATGTTGTGAACTGGTGAATGTACCCCTCCCCCTTGAGAATTTTTTATTTGGTTCAGGGGGGTGGGAATACTGTTATATTTTGCAAGTTTTGAAGTGATATATTTACAACATTTGTTTTTTCACTTTTTAGGGTACCTTGAACGATATTTACAATGTAATTGTTTTCCCTTGCATTTGTTCATATGGTGTTTATTTACTATTTGTCACTCATCCCATTTGGGAAGGGGGGGGGGGGAGTCTCTCAAATGCTTCAAGATCAAGGTAACGACCAACTAATTAACATAAACTAACACACAGCATTCACTGTTCACAAAGTTTGTACGACCAAATTTTTGACACCTCTCAACGGATGCACTTAATTTTACCAATTCTTGGTGGAAGTTGGATAAAGGGCCAATTTCCCTGCATGTTTACTCAATGTTGTATGGTGCATGCAAAACCTATTACAGGATGTTGTTTTTTTTACATTTCTTTGTAATTACTTTGTCGATCCTGCAAAATATTTTGGCAATCTAAAAAATGGTCGCGACACTCAGTTTTGAATACCACTGACTTAATACACTACATGAATTTTTGTGTGTGAAAAGCTCAACTTTTAACAATCATTACAATATTTGTTTTTGTGTCCAACATCAATGTATCGACAGAGGGCTAATTTTGTTATTTTACTTACAAATTTCAAATCTCAGACTTAGTCTAGAGCATTTTTGTCTATGTCGACATGTCAATTTTTATACGAAAGGTTTTATCAAAAGGATTTCCAGGATCGGGCAAAACCTGGAATAGTGACCATAGAAACGGTGTCCGATTATATAGCAAATGGAAAGGCAAATGGAAGTGAAAAAAGTAAGCTTTGTTGTACGTCACTGAAGAAAGAGCCGCATTTGAATGGATTTATACTGTTTATCAGCTCCTTAATATTCCACCGTCCAATATGACTGCATGAATCCCATTGCCGCCACTCTTAATGCCCTCTCTCATGCAGGGTCACACTCAATAAGCTACACAGCGTGTCGAGTCCATGCATACAGTAGAGCGCTTATTCCACGATATCTACATACATTCATTTTGTTAGGCTTGATAACGCTAGGCTCAAGAGAAGTCTATGTGTAATCATCTCCTTGCCGCCATCAGAGGTCAATTTTCAATAGGTCAGACAACCGTCTGTGTCCTTGAGTATATATCAAATTTCGTATACAAATTTTATTAGTCATTGTCCATTGGATACCGTTTATGCAAAACCTTGCAACTTTGTAACTAATATTGGCGCCAGAATGATGTCCAAATAGCACTTAATATTTATCTTACACAAAACACCGAGGATTGAGGAATGCCCTTCCAGCATCCAAGTTCATGAGTTTGTGGGTCTTCTTCTGAGTACGAAACCTGCTTCCGAGATCAATTCCCATGATTAAATATCGAATTGTGGTTTTCATTGAGGTTCTTAAAATCGACAAAGTATAACTTGCATGACATTTATGTGTACACAGCCATCACTACTCTATATGTCTCTAGCTAATCTCTTTTTTTCCCCTTCCTCCTTCCCTTTTGCAAACAACTTTCGGCCATGTTCTTCAATTGTTTTGCAGATTGCCAATGTCTTCGTGGTGTAGGCGCTGTTGTATATGTACATGCAGGCGTCTGTACAAGTCGGTTGAATGACTCTAGCAGGATCTGTTAAGTACTTACAATATCTCTCTAGCCACCCCGGGCCATACTGTGAGACGTGGTCTGAATTTCGATTACCGTCCGAGGCTTATTAACTTGCAGAGGAGATTTTGAGAATGAACTGGGAGTACCCGACAAACGAAGTTTCCTTGTTCATAGCTCTCGAGAGAAATGTAACGAAGATGAAATCCCAAGGCGCATTTGACGGTTGAAAACTATGACACAGCGCAAAAACCAGTCGATAAACTCGTTCTTCTGGTTGATTTTGATATTAGTTCACGGTAATCGCTGGAAGTAACGGGAGCTAAACTGTGGAATAAGAACTCTTATATCTTAAATTAAAGTCTAGTAGAAAGAAGAAAAGAATAAACAAGGAAACAGGAATCTGTAAGATTTATAGAAGACCAAAAAACAAAAATAAAGCAATTAATATGACGATTTCACTCATGCCAATCAGAACGGTAACAAAGCAAGACGGTGAATGGCGCCGTGTAGATACGAATTTGATAAGTGAGGGAATTTCATGTCATGTAAAAGCTGCAAATAATTGGACTTGATTAAAGTGGTAAAAAGTTGAATTTCTTTTAATCGTTCTTCACAGTTTTTTAAGTTCATGGAAACAACTAGCTGGAGGACAGGGTGCGGCGAGGTAACATCTTGTGACGTTTACACTGAAAATTTGTATACCATACAATGCACTTATCAGAACAATGAAAGGTTTGTTGTTACAATTCCGACGTAAGCTTGAGTATATATATTTAACATAGCTCTCAAGCAAAAAACGATGAAAGTTTTAGCTGTAATATTTCAAGGATGCGATAAACAACTCTCCTTACCCCAATATCTCATGAAAGTCCTGCAGGCTCTGTTATGGATATTCTGACGTTTAAATGTTGTATCTGGGTGCTGCCATTTTGCCCCTTGGGAGGGGGGGGGGCGGGTATAAAACCTTTCACTTTGCAGTTGCTATATTTTAGTTTAATATTTTAGATTCAACATTGCAAAACCCATCTTTATGACAGAAAATAAAGATTGTATAGTAACTAAAGAAGAACACTAAAATTTAATCATAAGTGGTTGGGTGATGCTACTTTTTAGAATTGCTAACACCGTCCGTCGCGAGTGAGAAAGAAACGTAAAATTGATAGGTTTTAGGGAAACTTGTTCATGATAAGTGTTTCTTTATATTACATAGACTACTAACTTTGTCGCTCCTTTGAAGCTGTCAAACCTAAGGTAATAATCAAGTATGCCCAAGTTTTAGTCTAAATTTGACAGTGGAATTGTAAACGTAACAAGTCTGAAGGTTTCGAAAACAAGCTACTTTTATAGATCGACGTTCTGATTTAATTCTGTCAGCTTCGAGCTGTTGTCAGCTAATTGACTTGCTGATGAGCTTGACTTGATGAAGCCAATGTGACGTCACTATACCTGAATATATCACGACTTCACTGACTCGTTTTAATGTTCATTTAAAGTAGCATGTACAAAGTTAATCAAAGATGAAAAAATACTAATTGAAGTAGTCTTTCTTAATTAGTGTTACTTGTTGAATATTCATCAGGAAATTAAAGTAATCAAGACATATCGTTTGATTTCTTCAAGCCCTAGAAGCTCCCTGAATAATAAGTCTCTGCTTTGCATAATCCTATTACATCGTACCTCCGTTTGAGGAAGACATTTTTGGTGGGATATTAAATCCGAACATTCTTTGAGGGTTGAACGTGAAAATATTTACAGTACTGTAAAACGAAGCTCATCATTTTATCATAATTAAAATCGATATAAAACTTGAAACGCAAAACCAAACGGTGTGTTTTTTTTCTTTCTAATGCCTAATACTGCTTTAAACCTGAGTGGTATATTCTTCAGCTAACGGAGCACGATTATAAGGAATATTTATTACTCCCCTCCCAGGAGGGCCAGCTTTCATTTAAGAGGAAAATATATGTCTGACAAACTAATGGAGGAAGTCAGACGTTTTGGTCTAGGAGAAGCAAAACAATCACGAGTAGATAACTTTATTTAGTCAAAAAACAATCCGAATAACAACTCGCTGTATTTTGTAGTGCAGGGTGACAATTAAGGAGATACACTGGGAGGAATGGGTTGGGTAATAACTGCAAACACTGTAATATACATAGGCCTACATATACACACATACACACACACCCAGGGGCGGCGGAAGAAGGTTCAATTTGAGAGGGGGTGTGCACACTGCAAGGGGCAGTTAGATATATGACATTGATTTAAAGGGAAAAACCATAGAATTCCCACATAACTTCCCGACAAGATGGATCATCTTTACAATCCCCACCATACAAATGGTTTCCAAGATTAATTTGATATATATTTGTTATTTAGCACAACCTTGCGTGTGTGTGACCTAACCTATAGCCTATAAGTATAACTATAGGAATGCACCCTTTCACGTGTACATTTCTCCAGATCCTTCTACATGAGATGACTCCAGGGCTACACCTCTCTCTTCCTCTTGAACACCTGGACCCACCCCAGAAGACATTCTGAAAATATGTTCAATCAGTGACCGCAAAGTGTTTAAATTTATTGGATGGAAAGAACCGGGGAAACAAGGGGACATACATGGAGACGATGATTTCGTGAAGTTTACTCCTTTGTAACTTTCTATTTCATGAGGAGCATCTTTTATTTCAGCCAAGTTCAGATGGTGCGAGATACATCGAGGAATCCATCATTCGCTTCTTTTATACGTCTATAGCTTAGTAAGACTTGAGTCATTCTCAATCCAAAAAACAGTTAACTGAAAAACTCAGTCAGTGTTGTGGCTTGCTTTAAAACGTCATGTCTGAAACCATTTATCAGTCTGGTAATTCATGAATGTGAAAACCTATAACGATCTCGTTCATCATAAAGAAACATTTCTTTTGTCACTGAAAGAAGCAGTTGCCATGGTAATTCCATGGCATTGTTTGAGAGTCAGCTCACAAATCAGACCGTTGTGAATAGCTCATATTGTTAACAGAAAGATAGATATATAGGGAGAGAAATCCAATGATTAAATTTATGATTTACTAACGCTAGACAGCATCTATTTTAAATCGCGAAACGAAGGCAACATAAAAGTCTCTGACATATAAATTTCAATGTTTGAAAGAATTCATGCCTCTGATTATCACACGGTAGTAACTATAATGGCTGGTGTAAAGGAAGGTATAGACGAAGTTTTCATTATAATGGGAAAATAGCTTGCAATATTTCTATATTTTATTGCCAATGTTTTCATGCGTCGTATAGATTGGAGTGCATGTTGATGGCAAACAGGTACGAGTGAAGTACACCAAAACTTGTTTTAGAATTTGAACCTATATGTAGGTTATATAATCAGGAATAGAATTCGACTCATTAAAGTTTTTATACTGTATTCTGTAGTCATTCTTACAACAATTTGTTTTAACTGAAATAATCAATTAAGTTGAAAGAAAGTTTTGATGAGAAACATATCCACAACATTATGAGGCATTGATAGTATCCACTGACAGTTTTATGATATATGTGCATGTAATAAGAACACCTTATATGTGTGTACTATGTGTAAACACTCTTATTTCTAACAGTAACATTTCAATCTTACTGAGCGTCAAAGATGATTATATTCTTTTGCGGAGTAAATTTCACTCTTACCAAAGAGTGGTGTCACACTATAGACGCATATGTAAGCCACTCTATGTGGCACTGAATTTGTAGAATTTCAGTCTAAGAAAGCTGTGAAAATCAATTCTCAATAGGCCTAGAGCAGAAACTATCAAAGAGTGAATTTTTGCTCTTAAATTTCTTTTAGAGTGAAGTCTAAATTTGATTACACATGACATGGTAATAAATTATACTGATATAATGTCTATGTCTCGTCTAGTGCGCTTGTGTCATTTACAGACTCATGTATGCAGTGACCTAATTTCGAGATATCTATTTAGTAAACGAGCCATTTTATGTATGTCGCATCATCAGAATTTTCCAATATCATTTCAGGGGCACAGCATAGGATCTTCCTCCGGCCATATATACATGTCTGTGGAAACTGACTGTTACTGATGGATATGTTTATCTTCTTCTTTGCTTTCGAAAATCACGAGAGTCTTTCTTGGTGTATAGTCGATGTTATTTCACATAACTTAGCAGAGAACAAATGGATATGATGCTGGGGTATATTATATTTGATAATAAAAAACAATATATGAATAAACAAAGTAGGCAATCTCACGTAAAACATCTTTCCAAATACGAGCAACGACGTATTATTCGAATGTACATTCAATAATTCTCGATCGATCTAATCTTGTTTTGAATATCTTTTATTTGTTTTAATTTTGGTTCACTTAAAGTCATACATCAACATTTCTTGACGGTAACCGACACGGTAGTATGTATACACAATATCAATATTAAAACGATTGTTTGTTACTAGGGTCATTCCGTGTCAAATCACGGATGGCTGTTGCTGCACCCTTTCCAAAAATTCCCAAATTTTTAGTATGATTGGAACACCACAATATAAGCATATTCTGAAAATTTCAGTTTTATTGCTTCACAATTGGCCGATTTATCACACTTTGAAATTCCGCAATTTGTGGCAACCGTGGCATTTTGGCATTTTCTTGACTTTTGAGGTCTCATTTCTCAGCAATTAAACATCCTACTACCTTTCTATTACAGATGCATATAGAGTCTATCTCATAGATCAGGAATATAAAAAATTAGGCTACAAAAATATTGTCTTGTGGAGTGCCAAAAAAAATGCCAAAATGCCACGGTGGAGACAAATTGCGGAATTTCAAAGTGTGATAAATCGGCCAATTGTGAAGCAATGCAGCTGAAATTGTCAGAATATGCTTATATTGTGGTGTTCCAATCACTAAATAAATTTGATAATTTTTCAAAGATGTCGAACTACAACATACTCCAAAATTTGGTGATTTGATATGGAATGACCCACTATAAATGAAAACTCTACATAACATTCATGAGGACATCTCATGAGGACAGCTCTGCATATACAAGATCTGTATCCGGGGTAACAATACATCAGCTGAAGTGGAAATTATCTTTCAAAAGTAACACGGTGTTTTGCTCTTTCAACTAATTAATTACACTACATGATATTAAACAATCACACGGATTCCAGGTCACAGAGAGGTTTGATTGAAAAGTCACAAGTGAAACCTCGTAAGCTCTGATTATAATTTCCGATAGGCGTATACTAAAAAGAGACGTATGGTTTAAATGAATATTGTACTTGCCTTGTAAGATAGCTCAAATGTCGAGATGGCCCCTTATGCCAATATTATCATGCAAATATCCCCCTTTGCCACTCGAAAATACACAGATAAGGCTGTATTTGACTTATTTAAGGTGATCGCAACCGATCGCGACTGATCGAAACTGACAAGGATTAAAGGATAAGTTGATCTAGATTTTGAAAGTTTTTCTGATTAAAATCAAATAGGCCTCTACACGTTAAACATGCCAGGGCCTACGTTCGGGGAATTCTGTCAGGAGAGAGTTAAAGCACGACGATCAGAAATGACAGTAGAGCTGAGTTTCAACAGTTGTCCGAGACGAAATAAAGTTTGATTCGAACGATACATTTTTGTCTCGTATACAAGGACTGCTAAAATGTAGTATTTGCATTTTCATATATACACAATTTCCAAGCATAACCTAACGGTGTTCAATTAAGAATTATTAGAAACGTCGTATACAGAGTCACTGCATATGCCTATCAACTTAAGTAAGTTATAACAAAACATAATGTTTTGTGCAAACATGAATGTAAGTCATCGACTCCACTTATGGATACCTTTACCAGGCGCGTATACAGGGGGGGGCGTTGGGGGCGCGCGCCCCCCGGGTAAGGAAAAGCGGAGAGAAAAAAAGAGAAGAAAAAAGGGAAAAAGAGGGGGAAAAAAGAAAAGGAGGAGAGGAAGGAAGGGAAAAGAAAAGAAGAAAGAGAGAAAAAGGAGAAAAAGAGGGAGTAGAAGATAAACGCCAAGACCTCGGGAAGAGAAGAGGAACAGTCATAAATACAGCGCTGATCCCTATTATATACACAGGGTAGCCAGTGACAGATCGAGGATTACGGAGGGGACGTGTGCCTCACCCTACCCCTTACACCGACAACTCCATTTTTGACGTTCCATTTTTCCTCTCTCACTAATGTATA
>KN890137.1:0-23585 GCA_000934455.1 Apostichopus parvimensis
TTCAAATACCACATTATCTGTGTGTGTATGTGTGAACATGTCTGTTTCTCCTGTTATCTGTGTGTGTACATGTGCACATGTCTGTGTTTCTCTGGTTATCTGTCTGTGTACATGTGCACATGTGTTTCTCTGGTTATCTGTCTGTGTATGTGTGCACATGTCTGTGTTTCCCTGGTAATCTGTCTGTGTACATGTGCACATATGTGTTTCTCTGGTTATCTGTCTGTGTACATGTGCACATATCTGTGTTTCATTCAAATACCACATTATCTGTGTGTGTTCATGTTTGTACATATCTGTGTTTCCTTCAAATACCTGTTATCTGTCTGTGTACATATCTGTGTTGCCTTCAAATATCTGTTACCGGTCTGTGTACATGTGCACATGTCTGTGTTTCATTCAAATACCACATTATCTGTCTGTGTATGTGTGTACATATCTGTGTTTCCTTCAAATACCTGTGGGTGTACATATCTGTGTTCCTTCAAATACCATTTATCTGTCTGTGCACATATCTGTGTTTCCTTCAAATACCTGTCTCTGTACATATCTGTGTTTCCTTCAAATACCATTTATCTGTCTGTGCACATATCTGTGTTTCCTTCAAATACCTGTCTGTGTACATATCTGTGTTTCCTTCAAATACCTGTTATCTGTATGTGTACATGTGTACATGTCTTTGATTCTGTATGTCTCTTAAGAAGATCTGGATAGGATCACATGTCAGGCCTTCTATAACTATAACATCTTTACCTACATAGTTTATTTGCAGTATATAAGTAGTTCTTTACCATTTTCCCTTATTTTGGGGGTCTATCTTTGATTTTCAGAACTTAAGGTGTTAAACTAATTTTGAATCAAAGAGACATACATAGAAATTGTAAACTTACTGGTAAATTTATCTCATCTTGTGACCTTTCCCAGGCAATTTCAATCATATTCCCGGATAAATCCACTCCCAAGACATCAACTTTATACTCCTGTTGTAGAAAAACAAAACAACAATAAATATTTTCATTGAATGTGAGCAAGAAAAATGTAACTAATGCTCCTCACAGGAACAAGTTAGCAGCCAAGTGCAACATCAAAGCATCTTATCTGAATTTTAGTCAACTTTCCCAACAGTAATAAATTTATAAAGTTAGTCTACATCTTTTTGATCTTGTGTTTCAAGTCAGTTTGTGTTTACCAGATTCATGATGTAATGTTGGCATTACTCTAGACAGACGAGTGAGTAAGACATGCTGACATTAAACACTTTTACACATCACTCTATGAATACTCAACAAGCATGACGATAATTGCATTAGGAGCATGTTTAATCTTTGTCCCTGATTCTATCCAACACCCCACAAGCACCCGTCAAGTACCTACATCCCTGACCTCCTCCCTCCCAGCAATGGGGTGAAAATATATCCGCACATAATGTTTGAACGCTCCAACTTTTCTCACCTTGGCCATGTAAAAGTCTCCACCACCAATTCCACATCCAACATCCAAAACCTTCTGTCCAGGTTTCAGGTCCAACATTTTCACAAATTCCTGGAACCGAAATAAGGCATATACATGTTAACATATATGAAAAGATATAGGAACAGGCAAACTCTGTTATATTGAAGGGTATCTGTAGACACATGATATAGGAACAGGCAAACTCTGTTATAGTGGAGGGTATAATGAACAGGATACCTTTCAGTTACTTCAGTCTATATAAGATAGTAGTTGTGTATTGGGTATGAACTCCCATCTCTTAGGTAAGGTATTACTTGGCGATACAAGAAGCAAACATTGCAGTGAAAACTGAGAGGAGAGTACCTAACAATTTTGCTATAAGATTTGCAAGTGAAGAAAGCCAGGTAGAAGATGGTATTGGTCCACAAATATCATGTGGATAGAATTTTGACCTGGATTTATGACTTCTTTATGACTCTTGGGATCATGATATCATTAAATTTAAAATAATATGTCATTCCAAGCTGACCTCTGTTGTCTGTGGACCTCCAGTACTGACGTAACCAGCTCCAAAGATTTTCTCGTACCTCAGGATGCCTCGCTTTGAGTATTGTTTGTTGTCCAGAAATTGTTGGAATGTGACAAAACCATGGTTCCCTTCATCTGACCTCGGCATCTTCTCCATTAGCCAGCATATTTGATTACGGTTATTCTTCAGCTGCCAAAAACAAAAAGACAAATAAAATATTATCACTCTTGTTGAAGAATTTGATGTGATAGATGATAAATCAAATATTCAAGAACCATTCTGTAGTTGTGACAAACTTATCTTATTATATTTTCAGTTTTCAGTCATTCTCACCTTAATGTAGCTCTGCAAACTCTGTGAAAAACAGACATCAAAACCCCAAGGCATCTTCCCAGTTCCAGGAACTGAGACACTTTGGAAAAGATTGTTATAAAGCTCTGGTGATCTGTACTTGGATGGGTTAAACTGTCGCTTGGCGTTGCCTGAAGTGAAAAAAACAACCAAAAAATAAATAACACAGGAATGTTGTTCTGCAGACAAGTACAAATCTATTGCTATAAATAAAGGCATGTACTAATGGGGTCAGGGTAAAACTGTCCCTGATGAAGGTTTGGGGTGGAGGGTTCAA
Source organism: Apostichopus parvimensis (assembly GCA_000934455.1). Taxonomy (NCBI): domain Eukaryota; kingdom Metazoa; phylum Echinodermata; class Holothuroidea; order Aspidochirotida; family Stichopodidae; genus Apostichopus; species Apostichopus parvimensis. Next base: position 2,610 of record KN890137.1, read on the forward strand.
TAACTAATAGCCATATTGATATATCAATCTCACTCTGAGAGCAGGTGCTGGGGTTTATTCATATCTCCTAAGTACATGTACTTTACAAGACCTTTTACAATGTTACACAACAACATAGGGTATCTTCACTAAGTCAAACTCAGAACAGTAAAATGTAATGCTTTATAGTGTATTTGGAGCCAGTTACGTGGTTTTACAAAACTGTACCATTTCATACTTAGTAAGAGTATATTAACAACCAACAATTGTGGTACATCTTGTGTTGGTTGGAGGCAGGTAATGCATTGATTGGTCATTTTAAAATGCCCACTGAAGTGAGTCTGCTCACTTTGCATTCCTTTTTGTGCTTCTCTCTCTTACAGGAATGACCTTATTATTAAGCTCACACAACAACCGCTTCTTTTCACATTCTTAAACTTTTTCTTTTCACATTCATAATGTTTGTTCTAATTACAACATGTTGCATATTTTCTCGCATGCAAAACGCCAAAAAACTTCCTTTTATTAGCTTTTGATTCGTCACAAATGAAAGATTCAGCAGTAAGAGGTGATGGGGCTTGACCCAGAAGTAGCATGATGGGGACAAACTAATATAGAGTTTATAGACTAGAAGGATTGGACTGTGCGACAGTAGAGTCGAGACGGGTAAGAGAGAGAAGTACCAGTAAATTAACCAATGAATGAAAATCTTGCATCGACTGCATGGCAAGTAAATTTATCAACATGCCAAAACACTTCTGATCATATGCGCTCAGTTATGCTGACTTGTGATTATACTTAAGTATTCTTACCAGACTGGTGTAAACATGATTCCCTGAAAAAGAGAAAGCCGCCCTCCTTCAACCAGGTGAGCATCTTCATGGCCAGCTGCCGGACTTCCTCGTCCGAAAGATACATCAGTAACCAGTTGGAAAATATGACATCAAAACTGAAGAGTACAGAAGAAATTATTAATCTATTACTACTAGGCATACATTTCAAGAACACAAGGCTAAATCTGTCGTAGCATATGGGTTCAATGACAGGATAGCAGGTTAAACCCAAGTCTGACACTTACGGAAATGTTTCTGTTTTAACAAATTTATGTGGATTATGTGTAGGATTATATTACAGAAGATCTTATTCTCCACAAATTGTTAGATATGCTAATGTAAGTGACAGGACTGACTGCTGGAGACTGGCCGACGGAAATGTGCTTCCTGTAAACATCAAATGGTACATTTGTTGGTTTAACAGTTAGGCATTAATCGGCAGCAACGTTGGTACATGTTTTGCAAATGAAGTCCTGAAGATGATGAACAACACACTCACTTGAAAAATAACATGTACTATCGACAGGGCAATGGGAGATCTCTTAGGAAGATTGGCTGGAAGTGGTAGAATGCCATTTCTGAAGTTAATATTTAAAATATCTCTCTGTGTTAAATTCAAATTAATCAATCAACCAATCATCCAAGGAATCAATAAATAGAAATAACTGAGAGGTTCATTTGATCAAACATTTCTTTTTCACAAATATTTTTTTTCTTCATTTTACCTTCCTTTCTCCATTTCTAGTTTTGTGACATCAGCTGTGATGAACTCAATGTTATTGTGATCTTTATTCAAATCTCTGTTCTTCTGAATGAACGATTCCATGAAGTCTACCGTAGTCACATGACTGGACTGTGTCGCAACTTGGCTTGTGAAACGCCTAAAAGTAAGAAACGAAGGAAAAAGTGTCATAAAATGTTAACTTTGACTGGAACTACAAAGGTTTTTTATTCAGTTAATTACTTGTGCTTTATATTTCTTCAGAATATAGGTATGTCATCATTACTTGCAGGTCAAAGGTTAACAGTCCAGGCTGTACAATTAACTGTCAAACTATTACATTTACATTCTCATCTAAACTTCATGCGGTTCTTCTTTTTGAACCTCAAAAATTCACTTACCCTATTCCACCACCCAGTTCCAAGACCTTTTTGCCTTTCAAATCTGGAAGGAGGGCCATCACTTCTGGCAGTTCCTCTTGGCTAATCAGAGATGCGTTGGTGTCCAACATCATTTCTTCAATGCTGGCATTGTGGGAATGACTCTCCCAGAATTTGGTCATGTCATTCCTGGTTTCACCTGAGTTAATAACACATTTATTAGATCTTAAAAAATCAAATATTTTTGTTAGTACATTATTTATTTTAATAATCAAACAAACATGACTTCTCCATACAGCAGGTTACACTTTCATATCACTTTTGTTCAAGCAGATATCCTATACAGGCAACAAAGGCTCAAGTTTAGCCCTTCTTCCATCTCTTTCTTAGGCAGCCTATGGATATAAGTCAATACAGACATCTATAGCAACTTAAATACAGTCTCACAAGATTTTAAATACAAATTTTTGCAAAAATAGGGTCTTTTTGATAACACTTAACAGTATTAAATACATCTTTAACATGTACACCGCAGTAAAACAGATCTTCAAACATCTGATTTTGATGTACCATTTCAATTTCCATTATTTCTTCTTTTCCTGGGAGGGATTGAGGCTGGGAGGGTGCAGTTTAATCAAAAAGGAATATTCTCTATCGCCCTTCCACTCTTCCTGCTCCCGATTCATATTCACACAAAAAAAAGGGTCCAAATTCAACAAAAGTAAACCATTGATGGAAACTGAGTAGTAGTATCTGAACTGTTCAGGATGCAGTACTTTCCTACTTACTGGCAATATCAACACTGCAGACATGTTACATGAGCCTCTCCCATTTACTCAGATTAATACTAATCTCTTGGGACAGAATTAAGACAATCTAACAGAAAGGTCTGTTATCATCTCTCAATAATTGTCCGACTGTTTCATCACTGCAAAACTTAAAATAATTGGCACTATTATCATTAAGAAGAAGAACAACGGCTTTGAAAGTGACATTGTAAACTGTCTATAGCTAAGAAGATTGTAGTAAGGTTACACAGGGTCCAAAATACACAACTAGAGACATCAAATTAAAGTGGTACCTTCATCTTGATTACAAAACCCAAAGGGTTTAATTCTCTGTTGTTCCTTTCTTTCTTTTGTTTCATCCACTGATACATTTGCTGCATGTAATGCTGCAGCTTCAAGAATTGCAATCTATTGACTTCAATGATTGGCTTGGAAAGATTACACACTAATACTTTGAAACTATTTAGAATAAAAAAATTCCTTGTCCCGAGTGGCATGCAGTTCAAACTTCTACCCAAAAACATATTCTACACTCCAGTCTTCATCTCACACAAGAACTAAAACATTATAGAAATCTCACAACCTGAGAGCCCAGTGGCTTTGTGAAACCTTTGCCAGAAAATTTAACACTCGGGCACCTGACTACTAATTAAAGGAAAGTTAAATTTGTTCAAGAATTTAGTCAGAACCAGAACTTCAGAGGGTACCAGCTTCCCTAACTGATTAAATCTCTGATATGGATTACCCGTTTACCGTATAATTTTTCTTCTTCTAATATTCAGTATTTCTGTGTGGAATGCAATCACATAGTGTTCTGTAGATGCATGGGCAAGCCATGCACAATTCCTTTACCCAACTTCCTAATTAAGCTAAAGCAATCAATGCACCACTTACCCCTTGAACAACTGTTAAGTATTCATAGAGTAGAGCTTAATTAAATTCATTGCACAAAAATTATTTTTAAAACTTACTGCCAAAACTGTATGCGCTAAACCCAGCTAGTACCTATATCACAGAGAAATAAGCTATGTTACCTTTGATCTTTACTGTACTTTATACAACTTCAGATCACAAAGATAGCCTTAAACATGTATTACTTGATTAAACTGAGCATATAACAACAGAGTCAGGGGTGTTAAAGTCACCTTCAGCATCAGAGCATTCATCTCACAGACACAAAATGACTTTGTGCGTTAAAGTCACTTTCAGCATCAGAGTATTCATCTCACCAACACAAAATGACTTTGTGCGTTAAAGTCACTTTCAGCATCAGAGCATTCAATTCACCAACACAAAATGACTTTGTGCGTTAAAGTCACTTTCAGCATCAGAGCATTCAATTCACCAACACAAAATGATTTTGCTGCTTATGTTTGCTCTCCACCTCTATTGGATCAGACCATATCAATATCCAATGTAGCTCTTAAACAGTTATTATATACTACTACTATCTATTATGCAGGTCCAGATTTCGCATTAGCCGCGCGATTCGCACACTTTGATCGCATGTGGAATAAACGTTTAGTAAACAGCCACTTGCGATAACTATTTTTTAGTTATCTCGTCTATAATCCATTCGTAACATCTCGTAAAATTCCTTGTCAGTCTTTCCTTCTATGAAACAACGAATGAGTAAATAATAATTGTGAGAATTTTTTCAATTTCTTCCACATGGTAGCCTAACACCACACTTAGTCAACAGTGAAAACTAGCCTAACCATCTGTTTATTCGCTAAAATTGTGACGCAGTTATAAGATATCCATGGAATACTTTCATTATTGCTGTTATCTTCGACCACATTGTTGCCTTACACCACTATTAGTCAATGGAGTAATCTAGCTAACTATCTGTTTATTAGCTGAAATTGTGATGCAGTTATAAGATATGCATGGAATACTTTCGTTATTGCTGTTATCTATGAACACATGGTAGCCTAACACCACACTAAGTCAATGGGAAAATCTTGCCTAACCATCGATTTGCCAAAAAAAAAAACAATAACGCTTTGTGTAGGATTTGGGTAATAAATTAGGAACTGGGTAGTATCGCGTTGGGCGGGTATCTGGATACCATGTGCAAATGCTACTCTTAACATCATTCAACACAAAATGCTTGAAAGATAACAGCATGAATATCACTTTGGTTGTTAAAAAAAAAATCATTTGTTTTTGTTCAATTTTCAACATAGGTTCTTTTTGAAAACTGAGTAAACCAAGCAGGGTTCAAGTAGAATTGCTTTTCAGTTTGTCCCTAAATTGAAATTTACTTTGGAATAATGACAGCGTTTAACATGTTACTCAAAGAATGTTCCAGTGAGCATGCTCACTGACGTCTCTCCTGCAGGACAGATGTCTCCTGCCAATGACTGTCATAGATCACAAAGAAATAATTAGCAATATCTAAATACACAAACCATTTTGGGTGCCATTTAGTAACCCCACTGTGGTCATTGTGGTTGATTTGAATTTCTTCTGCTTCAAAGTATTCTAATAACCTGTTGAAAAACAAAAAACAAACAAATACAAAGACATGCAAGTTTTCTATTTTGTTTGAGGCCTTGGAATCCTGTCTATTAAAATGTGTAAGGATGTTGCTATTTGTCAAGAACAAAAAGCACTGACATTTTTCTGCCAGTAGATATTAAGAACTCTCATGATAAGTTGGTAACAATCATTCACATATCACTGCTTATTTACCAACAAATGTTATTGGGCTGCTTTATAACGTTATGTGTATGTTGCTATTCAGATTTAGCCCAGCACTGAGAACTTGATATTAGTCACTATATTTTTCTTAAGTACTTGTATTTTGTAGCAAGCAGTTACAATTCTAAAATTCTAGGGCTGTCACACACATCATGAAACTTTATCAACCTAATTCAACCTAAAATGCTTAGTGGGAAGTTGAAACCATATGAAGAATATATTCAAAACATAGCAAACTTTGCAAGCATAATCTTCTCATTTGGCACATTTAATATCCAACAGCAGATAGCAAATGTATTTGCATGACATTTGACCACTTGTCATGTTTGTCACATCATAAATGAGAACAGTTTCTTCACTTTCCCCAGTTACAACAGAAAGTCAACGGGATTCTTCAGGTATGCACAGTAAACTGCATGTTGGTGGTATTGATGACATTGCACATATGTATTTCACTGTTTCAAAACAATTTGATACTTTGTAAACAATATTTTAAGGTTAGGCTTTAGCTTATGACAAAACTATGTTAGGCTTACTTACTTTTAGCCTAGGCTTAGCCTAAATCATTATCATTATTGTCATTAATTGTTCTGCAAACATACTATGCGGCCTACATAGTTGCATGACACATAACAGCATAACACAACACAGCAGAAAACAATCGTGTCCCTTGTGAATAACGATAACATACGGGCTGATTATAACTCCATTAACTTTCGAACACAGACGACATATTGTCTATAGGGCCTAATTATTGATTGCTCACACACTTAATTTGAGATGTGGATATCAGGTAACGTCAGCTAGGCCTAACTTTAGTATAAATATAACAATCACCTTATCACAGTCTAGGCTAGGCCTAACTTTAGTATATATATATAATACTCACCTTATCACAGTCTAGGCTATGTGTCAAACAGTATGAATTGCGGTTCTTGTACGACTGAATGATCTGCTTCTTCTATTCCAGGCAAGTCCACGTTGCTGCATTCCTATAAATTCTGGGCCACGGCTTCAAAGTTTATTATCATTTACACTGGCACCCAGATGGTGATTTACATTCGCATGGAAAAGCCGGGAAATTACCAGAAATTGGACGTTGTGATCCAATCAGCTAATAACATGAGAAGAGAGGTTGCAGTTTGAATACTGAATTGTGTTATGTTTTATCTGGTGCATGGCATGCATTGCGTAATCATTTCTGGCTTTTATATCGGGATATCGAATGAGTTGTAGCAAGCGTGGCGTGATGTGTACAGAAGCCTCTACATACACTATACCAACATCAAGACGACTTAAAAAGTCTTTAAATTCATTATAATGTTCACGGTATGAAGCCAAAAACGTACTAACGCACTACAGAAATGTTTATATGACCTTCTTTGGAGGTTTCAATCTCTTGGATTTACTTTTATTCTGTGTAGAAATAGGTATCATTAAGGAGATTCTTCTACGTTCTGTATATTACTCCGTACTTAATAAGTGGAAACATTTCCAAGTATTGTGGTCTCATGATTGAACTTTAACCGTAGGATTTTACCTAGGTATTTTCCATCATGGGGGACACAAGCAAGTCATTGTCTTCGGGATAACCAACTTAAATCTGGAAATGTGACAGTCAGTTATGATTCTTCAATGCTGTTTATTAGAATTTTCAGTCCTCGTGGCACTGCATGGGTGACTTCTGAATAAGCATCAAGATTGTCGCCTAGTCCAGCATATGCGTCCAAGTCCTATAGGCATACAGGGCTGAGTCCTGTATTGTTCTTACTCCGAATCCGAGTCTCACGTATCCGAATCATTGGAGATACATAATCATTTCAGAACTTGTTACCCTAGGCAGTTTCGAAAAATAAAAGTGAAAAGTTCCAGGCAGCTAAATTATCTATTTTTAATTCATAATCCTTAGACTATATCTTGGAGAAACCCAAACACCGAAAATAGCCTTCCTCTACTTTGAATTAAGAGGCTGTTGTTCGGCACCTACCGTACCGAAACTAAACGTTCTTCTGGTGACCCCTAGCTATGCCAGCTCTTTTCTCTAACCCCTTCCCCACCCTCATGAATATTCATGTAACACAAACTGGATACAAAATATTCAACAACATATATCAAATCAAAGCCTCAGGTGCCTTTATCCTTCGAAGCCGTTCTCCCCTCCGGGCCCCACGGTTTAACCTCTCATGCTCGTACCATGACAAAAATTATCCAATATAGTCTCCAAGTATGCTATAAGATCAAACAATGGTTATTCATGCTCAAAATGCAACACACGCATTTGTACAGCCAAGCAACACTCTCAAAGCACTGTACGTGATAATGTTACTACGACTCAGTGCATATAGTGTGTATATTGACGACGATGTGAACAATATAATATTGAAGATGACCCATCAAATAGTGAACTTCTTAAACTATGCTGATTTGGCCCCAAATATGATAGATATTCAAAAATGGTCACCTTTGGCCAAAATTCTTAAACTGTTTTTATTACAACCTTCGGAGTAAAATTTTCCTCACTGCACATTCAGTCATCTTGTGTGTTTCTTAAAAATGTCGGAAAACAATTTGGAGAGTAAAGACCTCCAGGAAAGGACTTTTTTGAAAACTTGTAGAACTTTATAGCATGCTACATATAATTTGGGGCCTATATACTGACTACCTTCAAGGGTGGCGATCTTTTACATACATTTGATGCGAGTCTACTGAACCATTTCTCTCTCAGAGAGAACTAAGTGGTTGAACATGATATTTGCTTTTGTATGGAAAATGAATGATCGAGGTTATAGGTCAAATGTATTTATGTTTGGTGCAATGTTGCCGGCTTGCAAACGGTAGTATCATTGATTAAACATGTGAACAGTGAGCTTCAGTTTGCATGAAGTTGAAGCATTGTTAAATGGGATTTGTTGTGTCAACGTGTGCACGTGAATGAATAATATGAATAATATGAAAAATATGAATAATATGAATAATATGAATAATATGAATAATATGAATAATATGAAAAATATGAATAATATGAATAATAATAATTTTTGCTTTTGCACGTCCCTTCTACGTTTCCGTACTGTCTGACCTTGTACTTTTGACATTAGTAGTTCAGTACAGACGGCCGAACAGCTGTGTTGTTGCTGCGCTGGCAGATTTTTGGCATAAGGGCATCTGGTAGCCACAGTCCAGTAGTTTCATATAGCTATAGAAGACCCGGAGAAAGTTGGTAGTAGATGTTAGGCACTGGCTAACAAACCCCCCAATATTTCCCTAGGTTTGCTTCTCCTTCCCAACAACTGCAGGAAAACAGTAACCCAGACATTATTCAGTCATGGCGAGTACTGAGCTCAACCGGACTGGTGAGTTTTTAAACTTTTATACCAACCGTAACTAATACTTTTTAAGAACAGTCAGTCACCCAGGAAAGATCAACTTGGGCACGAAAACCAAACTACCGAACGACTGATCCGCTCTCAACCCCAGTCCCCTTGCATTGGGAATGTGATTGTTTCATCATCAACCCTATACTAATGGCCTAATGCCTATGATTATTTGCAGAAAAACAGTACATTGTTTTGTTTAGCGCGGAAATGATAACACGTACCAGGCATCTAACTTTCACAAGTTGCTTGTGAAAGACTCCGTTTTCGTGTATCGTTAAATACGAGTTTCATTTTAATTAAGTTTAAAGGTTTATATTTAAGATATTATCGACACTATTTGTAATCTATACGTGCAATTTAATATCATAATACGCTATGATAATATAAATTCTTAGCCTTGCACTTGCAGTACGTATAGCTCAATCCTAAGTTACTGTACCATATAAAGGCTTAATTTTACTCAGGTGTGCTGCTTGTAACAATAACTTTTGTTACGATCGGTAAAGCACAGGCATCACAACTTAAACTAACGGGTTGATGGTAACTTTCTTTATGATCCTGACCTCTAGGGGCTCCCAACATATACCATATAATATTAAAAATATAGGCAAGAAGCTCACAGACAGTGGTAGGGCTACAGGGGGTGGGGGTGGGGGGTGGGGGAGGGGGAATGCACAAGGGGAAAATTGCCACAGGCCCTGTATTTTCCCAGTTGTTTCTGCAATCAGAACTGCTACTTTATCCAAAATATATGGAAATAGGCAATCAATTGTATTAGAAATGTTCAGTTTCCAATGCAAGGCATGTACAAAATTGTCAAATGATAAGATACAAAAAATTTATGACAAAAGTTAGGGACAAAAAGGAAACCCCTTCCTTTAGACCCCTCCCCATAATTTTGTTATAATTTTCAGTGTTGACTTTTCTGGTGCTACCATTGCTCCTAGAGTACTCTTATTGCAATATTTTCATAAGCCCTGAAAGTTCCAAATGTTTGTGTCCATGTTGGAAAGTTCAAGGTTTCAGAATAAAGTTGCAAAATTTCATGTAGTAGTGTAACCATAAAAGTGTGACATGAACATTGTTTTTTTTTTCCAATTAATTTGGCTCCTATCATCATGCAAAAAATTATGCACAAGCTCACATATTTTACCAGCTCCAGTTTTTATTTTACTGATTCTTTGCCAAAGGCAAAAGGAATACATGTATGTGATGGTGATCCCTGTGTGTGATCCTGTGTGTGATCCTGTGTCAGTTTTCCAGCTTTTTACACCTGTATCTGCAGGTCCTTTAAGACAGGTGTCCTCAAGATATATCATACAATAAATTCACCAGCGGGGAACCAAAGTTGCCCAAAAAAGTACTAGGTCCCCAACGCCCTAATAGTAAACTACTGCAGACTTACGGCACCCAACGAACATCGCGGCCAACTGCAACGAGTAACTGCCGTGGGGCACCCAGCAACCCACCCAAGAACCCTGGTAAAAAATGGAGTACAAGAAATCATAGAGGTTTCCTGTGCATTGGTCAGAGGTCATGGTTCAACAGAGTTCAATGTCTGACAACTCTGCCAGTGTAAACATGACAACTTCAACAGTAAAGCTTCTAAAGATAACCATCATACTTGATGTATTTGAAGTATTTTTTTTCCCCTTTCTGAACCTTGCTGCAATCATAATATCTCACTAGGTTTGTTAAACTTCATAGTTGGTACATAGATATATGTGGATCTATACCTTATTGAGTGCAATATCATAATTATGTACAAAGTGTACATGCATTGTTCTCATACACACTGTAAAATGTGGCAATTTAGAGAATCAGTAAAGCCTGCTGGCCTTGTGGTTTTGCTTAATTTGCAAAGAGAATGAATTTACATAAATACACGCCTACAAACCCTGCACTAAGTCACATTGAAGGTTGCACTGCTATTGAAAGTCAATCAGGCGGCCTATAATCACAAGTGTTTACTGCCTAGTTTATTTTCCTTTACAAATAGCTAGACTGCAGTTTGTTCAAGTTTATGCTTAAGTGCATAAACTAAATGTTACTTGTGAAATACTTTGATGAAAAAATTATCTCACAGTAGTGTAATGGTTCATGGCCTTAAATGAGTCAGGGAGTTGTTATCAATATGTAGCCTCCTAACTTTGGTTTGTGCTGATGCATTTACCTCTAAATGGGCCATTCTCTGGAAATTGAAACTGGCATGAAAAAACTAAAATGTTCATCAGGACCAAACATTATATTTTTTGTTTTAGAGGGATACCTCAAGGTTTCTGTTACAAATTTTTTTCATTAAAATTACAACCATAGCATACTAATTTGCATAAATTTTAAATAGAGATTAAAAGACACAGGAATCATAAATCCAGTGAAATATAGTGAATGGGCATCGCCCACTGTTCATGTCCAGAAATCCCACGGCCAAATGTGGGGACTATAAGAAGGTAAATGAAGTCATAGAGGCTGACGGGTACAAACTGCCAAATGCACATAGGATCTATTTGCTAAGCTTGCACAAGAGGGCATACAGCCAAGGGTTATTCAAGGGTCAATTCTGGGGCATTTAATCAGTTGTTTGAAACAACTGGGGCATTTAATCAGTTGAAACTTGACCCAGATTCTGCGGAGTTGTTGACCATGAATACCCATCAAGGTCTTTTAAGGCCAATTACTCGTTTGTGTTTCACTATAAAAACTGCTAGTTTTCAGGCTATCATAAGATCCTATCAGGCATTGACAACATGTATTTTGTTACAACGATGACATCCTAATTGCTACCACTACGACAAATGAGCATCTGACAGTCTTGCAGTTAGTTTTTGAGAGAGTTAGACAGCACAATGTTCACCTCAATATTACCAAGTGCCAGTTCTACAAATCTCAGGTTCAGTATTTAGGTCATAGACTATAAGCACTGAAGGAATCCATCCTTTGCATAATAAGGTAGAGGCTATCCTAAAGGCACCGAGCCCAACTAACATGTCAGAGTTGAAATCATTTCTTGGCATGATCAATTATTATGGGAAGTTTGTACCTCATTTGGCAACCAAATTGAATCCCCTGTCAGTGCTCTCTTGCATCATTCATCAGAATGGGTTTGAAGTGAAAAATGTGATGACGCCTTCAAGTATGCCAAAACAGTTCTCTCAGGAGACCAGGTTCTCATTCATACCTCCAGTACTAAGCGTAGATGCAAGTCCCTATGGACTAGGTGCAGTATTAAGCCATAGGCTAGCGGACTGTTCGGAGAAACCAGTCGCATTTGCCTCACGAACCTTAACATCTGCGGAAAAAATTATGCGCAGAGAGATAAGGAAGCTTTAGCTATAGTATATGCTGTGAAGAAGTTTCATCTGTATTTATGTGGAACAAAATTCCCTATGGTAACTGATCAACAGCCTGTAACATGCATATTTGGGCCAAATCAGGGATACCATGATTACCATCCCTTGCAGCGGCTAGGATCGATGCAGCGTTCATTGGGCTTTGCTGTTAGCAGGATATGATTATGATATTGAATATCGCTCTTCAGCTAAAAATGCAAATGCGGACTTGCTAAGTCGATTGCCAAGCGTGGTGGATGCTAACTCTGAGTCAGTTTATAATACTTTGTTGGTAGACACATTGCCTTTCACTGTGACTGCAATAGCAAAGTGCACTAGCAAGGATGAAATTCTAACAAAAGTGTATGATTATACTTTGGCTGGCTGGCCAAGCTTTTATTTGTGATAATGAATCAATTCAGCCTTATTTTAGGCGCAGACATGAGCGGAGTTTGGAAGATGGTTGTTTGATCTGGGGTCGCAGATTCCGACCAAACTTCAGCAACGCATGCTTATCGAGCTTCATGAGTGACATCCTGGAATGATGTTTGGTGGCCAGGCCTAAACAAAGATATAGAAGATACAGTATGTATGTGTTCGGAGTGCATCAGCACTCAGAATAAACCTCCTGTGGTTCCATTGTTGCTCTGGCCCTGGGCAACTGAGCCTTGGCAACAGATACACCTTGCTTTCGCCGAAATCAGTGGTCAGCAATTTTTGCTTGTAGTGGATAGTCACTCCAAATGGCTAGAGGTCATTCCTATGAGGAGTACCACTGCTACTGCAACTATTACAGTTATGAGGTCGTTACTGGCAAGGTTTGGTCTTCCAAAACAGGTGGTATCAGACAATGGGCCACGGTTTACGTCTTCAGAATTTCAGACATTTTTGAAGGAAAACCAAATTGACCACACCTTGTGTCCTCCCTTCCATCCAGCTACTAAGTAATGGGCTAGCTGAAAAACATGTCCAGACCAAGTTTAAAAGAATGTTTAGTAAATGTGACCAAAATATGTCTCTATAACATAAGGTTGTTACTGTACTGTTTCATTACCGTAATATTCCCATTCCACAACGGGCAAAACCCCTGCCGAAACTTTCCTAAAGGGGGCCCCAGAACAAGACTCTCTCTTGTTAAGCCCAGCCATAAATCTAAGGTCGAAAGGCAACAGGTTAAAACCAAAATGTGGATGTGACAGAGTTGTCCCAAGGACATGACGAGAATTACTCATTAACCAAAGGTTGCATTTATCAGCTCTCTTGACCTCAACTAACTGCCACTTTATCTCCTGCAAACAAATTGGGATTGGTTTATTTGTTCACACTTGCCATGTCTGCCTTGAACTGATAGTGATTTGTTAACTAGCTGTGTGATGAGTTGTATAATAGAGGAAAAGGCAGCTCAACTAAGGTGCGAAAAGATGGGACTGATCACTCAACTTACCAACTGGAAAAAACCTGCCGTTCAGTACAAACGGCGGGTTTTTTGGATGCAACATACAGCTAATGGACTCTTTCGTGGCATGGATGAGGGTTTTTGACTTGTATCAACCAGTCCGGGTGAAAAACATGTGGGAGGGAAGGAAGGATGGATCCCAGGGACCATTGTTCAGATCAAGGGGCACTTATCTGGTGAGGGTACCAAGTAATAATCGCAGATTTGTTCATGCGGATCACCTAATACCAGATGACTCTACCAAACCAAATTTGTCTGAATGCCAGAGTAATAACCCACCAATTACACAAGTTCCTGAAATTCCAACTCTGACTGGTGAACTCATCTCCTGTGGGACAAACCAAACCCCACAGGAACAGTCACCTGAAATAAGACAGGCTGACCAGGATACCTTTAAGGACAGGGATGTTCTCATCACCGAGACCCTCAATGGGGATCCAGGATCCCAATCAACCAGTCCTGACAACAACCCCAGGGACTCCGGACATAACCCTTACAAGACCCGATATGGGCATCCTTCGTTATTAATCATGTTGATTAAAGTACACCTTTCATAATTAGCGATCTAATTGTTACTCGTTCAAGTTCATTTTCTGATAGGTCGTTATCTGAGGGGCGGGGAGGAATGTACTATCTTAAACCCTAACATATACGCGACTAAACCAGTATATCATATAAAGCTCTCTCTGAATCCTTCTTGATCCTGGACCATCGGAAGCCTAAAGACAGGTTCTCCAGGACAGAAACAGTAATGAGGTAGTTAGTTTTTTCGGTGGAAGTCAAAGATATCAGTTTTAACTTTTGCCCAGGGAAGTTGTTCAACTTGATGAGTTGTCAGAAGTTCATTTGGTTGGGTGTTGTCCATACTCCTGCAGATGTCACATGTTTGCATATAGTCTTGCAATTTGCATACTCATACCTGGACAGTTACCAGATTTGCATGCTCGTCTGAAGCATGCAGCAATTCCCATGTAAGCTGAATGATTCCTGTCCAACATGTCTCGCTGGAGAGTTATTTGGGTAACGTACAGCTCTCTTACCTGGGAAGATTATGTTAACCTGAACTAACAGTTCATTTCTGCAATGAAAGTATTGTAGCAATATGAGGAAGTGAGTCTATTGAGTAGGCTATCCTTTCTGAATTAGTTCTTGGAGCATCTACAGAGTGTAAAGCATGCTGTGTGTTCCTGTATTTCCTTTAACCATGGCTCAGCCAAAGGGCAATTGTCTTACCATGTTGTTTGTTTCCGTCTCTTTGGAAGTACGTGCCCTCGTTGCTTGTTGGATAATGCTCTACTTAGTTTGGCAGCTAAATACATAGTTTTGCCTGATTTGTAAGAAATGTATGTATTGTAGCTTTTTAAACACAGTCGCATCCTCTGAAGACGTTTAAGCTCAAGGTAAAGCTTAAGTTTTCCAATTTTTCTAGTCATGCAAGGGTTAAATTCGGTGAATCAAACTTGAATTTGCAAGTTTTTGTTCCATGTTGAATATCTCTTCGTTTAAAATCAAACTGTCAGAACGTATTAACTATTTCAGTGTAATCAAATACTGTGAGGTTATGAAGACCATACTGTCTCTGTTGTAACACATCTAGGCTCCTTGCATATTGAGGCCTCAGTCAGTGCATGGTTACTTTATTGTATAAATCCACTAGCTTAACGAGCATTGTACATTAGTTGTATGATTAACTAATGCTAGGCACTGCTGTAGTCCTGTATACACAAGTGCAGTATCAGTATCGGGAAAACTAGGCTTTTGAGTGGTCCCTTTGCATAACACAGTATCCTCTACCAAACATATGTTTCCAATGAAGAAAGTCACTGACTAACTTACAGACCATGTTGGAATTTGTAGAAAGTTTTGCATCAAACTTGAGGTTATATTGTGAAGAACGTAAAATTAATACTTAATAATTTGTCAGTCCCTATATATACTGGAGGCCCAAAGAGTTGAATCTTTATCTGATGGTAGGTGTGTATGTACATGACTCCTTGGCTAGTATGAACATGAAGTATACAGTGGAAGAACTTCATACATGACAAGTACTGTAGATACTGTATAGGGAGCAAGAACCCTTCAAAATGCAGGTCAAAGCTCAATATATAGCCCTCATCAGAAGTTAACAGTCTTTAAACCAAGTTAACATGATGATTATGAGCTCTAAGCAAATTTGCAAGTAGGGTTTACTCTCCTATATGCATGGTGGATAGGACGTAAGGGAGCTCAAACGATTTGAGTAAAACCTACTGTTTTGTAGTGGAGAGCAAATTTGATATTTAACCAGATTTCACATCACTTCACCTTTGTATGTGTCATGTACTGCTATGTATAAGACTATTTTCACTAATGCTTTTACTCTGTGCTGTACCCTACTATATCATACATGTATACAGGCCTACAAAGTGCCATACTCAGCACAGACATTCACTGTTAATTAGAAGTTTAGGAAAGTTTTTTCCTTTGTGTTAGTTCCTTTGTCTCCCAGGAAGCTCTTCTGTAAATAGATCAGGTAGACACTAATTCACATACATCCTCTAGTCAATGATGTTCTTGTGCAGAAGTGGAACATATTTCTATAAAATATGTTTATAACGGTATCTTTATGTAGTTAAAGGTCTGCTGTATAGACCCCAACTATAGCGCGCTATCATGCAAAAGTTTCTTGAGATTACGTAATCGACCTGCCTTGGTTGTAAAATGACCTCTTTTAACCAATTAGCCTGCAACGCCTGCCACATATTTTTTCTTGTATGAGGGTCTCTGGTGAACGCTGTATGAATAACTACATTGTAGACATGAACAAATTACCACACAGTGTTTACACAAAGAGCCTAATGGTGTTAAGAAGCTATGCAGGCTAATTATTACGACTGTGGCATGAGGTCCATTACGTAATCACAAAACTTTCCTAGCTATATAGCATGCTATAATTGGAGCCAATAAAGCAGATCTTTAATTGTTCATTGTGGAACAGAACTTAGGGAGTCATTTGTTAAAACTGTCCTTTTGTAAAGAATAGTTATCCATGTTTGTTATCATGATGCATGTTGCAACCTGCAGTTTTATATAATGTATTCATGCAGCTGTGAGTTGGCCGCATTTGGGCCGTGCATTTCCAATTTCCTTAGGTGAGCACTCCCATCACTGCCATTATTTAGAGAAGATGCACTCATTGCTGTTGTTTGAAGATTTTATGAGTTTGCTTAGTATATCCTTACTGACTAGAAGTATTTAGATCGGTCATTACTTAATGGCCATCATGGTGGTTAATCAGTTCCGGTAGACCAGGTCCATCTGGTATAACCTGAGGCTGTTTCTTTGTGTTTGTGTACATGTTGATCTACAGTAATAAACTGATGACCGTTGATCTCTGGTGTTCGCCTGTCATCATTTGTTTGACAGACCTGCGCCTCCCTATTCATTATAGTGGTGCGGTCCATTTGTTTGTATGTATGTATGTATTATAGATCAGGCCTGCAAGCAGGAACTCGCGAAGAAGCCTCATTGGCTTATCAAAGCCGCAAGCTGACCGAAGTCAGTCTCTTAGATTCATATTTATATAATGTCCATGATTATGAAATGTCAATTGTCAACAACTCTGTAACTGGATGACATACAATAATCTTGAAGTGACTCGAACTCAGGACCATATGATTGGAAGGCACCGGCGTTTCATTTACGATAAACCTTCCACCATACTTGGATACATTCTTGATGACCATAAACCCATTGTGCCTCTGCTGATATAGGCTACTGTCCAATCGAAAAAAGAAAGAGTCCTAGTTAAAAAGGATTAATGTTTTTTGCTTCAGGTGGTACAAGGCAAGAGATGAAGTCATTTTGGTCTGGTTTCAAGAAAGATCCTAGTGTAAAAGAGATGCTGCTAGATACAGATGCATCAAACATGGATGCAGAAGAATTGTCAGAAGTATTAAGCCTACTTCCAGAATGGAAGGGGAAACGCATTCTGGAACTGGGAGGTGGAATTGGGTAAGTGTACAAAACATTTATTGCAGATGTGAAAGAGAGCTGTATACGTACACTGGAGTTTCTGCAGGTCTTGATATTGTAACATCTTATAATAAAGACTGATGGCCCACTTTATTTTTAACGAAATAACAAACGACCGTATTCAATTGTAAAGTTAACTCTCATCCTTAACCTTTATCCCTCATTTGTATATCTGAAATGCTAAGACGATATAGGAATGATGCCCTGTAACAATAGTTAATCTTTATGTTCACTGATGCATACATAGTTAATCTTTATGTTCACTGATGCATGTAAGCTGTCTAGGAGCCCTGGCTTGCTTGTGGAGAAGGCTGGTTGAGTTGGCCACGAGGTGTTAGATAGTACGTTTGATTAAATATACGCACGGTTACAGTGTTGCACTTAGTACTTTTGATTAAATATATATGTTACGCACGGTTCCAGTGTACATAGTAGTACATAGTACTTTTGATTAAATATATGTTACGCACAGTTCACAGTGTTGTACATAGTATATTTTTGTATCCTTCCGAACTCTACATTTACCGTAATCGGCCTCGCTTACAATGTTAAAGCTTGTTTCATTATTAAAAGCAGCATTAAATCAAAACATATAGCCTTTGTCCTTATTAAATTGTCCAAAATACAATAGTCTCTTTCAGTTCTGATATGTAACAAACAATGACACTATCATAATGAGCTGCTTTTTTAATTTTCATGCAAATTAGGTCTTCAGTATCGCCCTCAAATTTTAATTTGCTAAAGTTGCTGGAAGTTTTCAAAAGTACTTTTCTAAAGGTTTGATTCTTCTCCATTTTCACAGACACGGGATCTGGAGTGTTGAAATAGACAAATAAATATATCAGTGTTGATAACTATACTTATAGTGCACATGGCAATAAAAACTAGTTGACATTTGATTATGGGTAACCATTCTCTGAAATTCTAGCATATTGGAGTGCCAAACTGCATGATGAAATTTAAGTCTTTCCATTGCTTAAAATTTCCCAGGCAGTTTTCTGTTAAACATTTACTTCTATTAAAAATGCCAAATTTCTCTTGAAATCCATTCCTGACACTTTCTGAATGGAAACTGGGGCGTCATCCCTGGTTTCTCGGTATGCCTGCAGGGTATACTGTGGCCAATTCTGACTGGAATGTCTATATAGGGATCATCACAATTATAAAGGCCTGGATAACTGCAGTTGGTAGAGGATTTGGCTGGTAGCTCAGAGGTCACTGGTTCAAATCCTGTTCTAGCTATGAATTTCTTTGCTCTTTTAATTTAATTCACAAGATCGAGCGACTAAAATTTCACTTAGTAACTAAACTGTGTGTCTCCTGCCTTCAGGTTATAAATAGATCAGTGAGGTGCATGCTTGAGTATATGACTCATTACTATACATACTGAATATTCATGTCACACAGTATAGACTGAACACAGTAGAGTGGAACTTGACAATTTAATGGCAGAGAATGGAAGATCCTTTTTCCTGTCTATATATATATCAGTATAGCATTTAATTATGAAGCTTTGTCATTGTCCATGGATTCTGATGTGAGTTGTTTATGCAAGTTAGTGGTTACAATTTGCATTGTCCATACATAATACAGTCTTGGTCAGCTATGGCATGTAGATAAGAGCTGTGCAGATCACCCATGTTATATCCGTGACGCCCACTCTAGGAAATATCCATAGCAAAATGTTCTTCTTTGTGAAGGATTATACATCATACGTTGGAAATGTGTAGGACTTAAAATTGTTCATGAAAATGCACTTTATGATACTGATTGTTTGCAGCCTCAATATAATTTGAATTCTGTGACCACATCTGGTAGAAAGCATCTCATAATGTCTTGCAGTTGTGGTGATGACTGTGTTACAGGTAGGGTGGTTTCTACAAGAACAATGTACTGTAACACTAATTTAGTAACATACATGGTAACTTATTTGAAACATATGCGTGATACTGGGTAACGATTATCAACGTCCTGCAAAGTATAATTAAGAAGCAAATATTCAGTTTGACCTGTAACCCCCACCCTCCTTTTCCTTGCCCAATTTATGGGTTTATTACCTTAATAGACATCCTCATGTTATAAACCCCAACAGACGATATGCAGGGGAGTTGGCCAAGCAGGCAGAGCATGTGACTACTGTGGACTTCATAGCAGAATTTATCGAGAGAAGTAAGGAAAACAACAAGAATCATGGAAATATTGAGTACAGAGTTGGTGATGCTATGAACCTAAGTTTCCCAGAGAAAAGGTAAGAGATTACCAGTGACTACAAGTACAGAGGCCCAGAGAACCCTGGCATGGGGAGGATGGGAGAGGGGGTTGGGTGGCAGGCATTAGGAAGGAGTGAGTCAGCAGTATGGATCAGAAAAGGGATTTGAATTATTCAGAACGTTAAGGTTACTTCTTGAAAGTATCTCCAATGACCACATGCCCATATTTTATACTTTGCTCTAAGTCATATCAATATCTTTCGCTCTTTCCCGTGCAGCAATGAACTAAAGTAAGACAAACATCTTTAGCTTCCTACGGCTCCATCATTATAGAGACGTAACTTCAACTTGCCGTTTCACTACTACTGCTTTCTTTGTTTCTTAGTTTGAAACGGAAAATGATTTGCTGAAGAGTTATCTTTCCAATATGATCTAATTGATCTCACAATGCAAAGACTGTTTACCACCTGACTGGGGGGGGGGTAGGTGTGGGGCAGGGGATTAAAGAGAAAGACTCATCCAATACAATTAAGTATAGACTTCCCTTTTCAATTTGCACAATGAACTATGCTTATGGTTGAGATAGAGAGGGTATCTTTCAGAAAATGTTACAATGATTCTAATTCATTTTGATTTGCCACCGGACAAGGTGTTGGCAAATCAGGAGCTTCTGTTAGGTTTGCTTTGATGTAAACTTTAACACTCTCCGGAGGGGTCTGCAGACCCCAGTTTGACTCTAGACATTTTCTATTTTACTGCTGTTTTAATACCTCAGTCATGGTTGGGATGTTGATTGTTTGATGGGTAGCTTATGGCACCGACTTTTCCAATGGAGGATGTGGGATGGAGCTGGTGGCATGGAATGAGATGTTGCTTTGGAGACGTTAAACAGAGGAAGGATCACAAGGCATATATTTTTCCTTGTCTTTTCAGTTTTGATATTGTGTTTTCTAATGCTCTTTTGATGTACCTTCCCATACAAGACATTGAGACGTTGAAGAAACGTTTGCTGATCTGGCTGAAAGATGACGGTTACTTTTTCTTCAGGGAGTCGTGTCATAGACCAAGTGGTAAGCTTTGGTTGTAAAATTTATCTCTAAGGCTTGCATTATCACTTACAGATGTATTCATTGTCCTAACTGTCATTAACTTGCCATAGACAGGCAAGTAACTACTGTATGCA
>KN890138.1:3973-14644 GCA_000934455.1 Apostichopus parvimensis
ATCTGAAAAAGTTAACTTTCCTTTGCTTGCAAGTGAAGTTTTCTTCTTGTCACTACAAAATGCAGACAGTAATGAAACGTGATACCTTGGTACCTTTTATCTAGACCTGAGATGTCCATCACTGCTACAGTATGTACACTGTGTTGTGGGTATTGACCGTAGCTGTACAGTATGTATTGACTGTACACTAGTGTATAAATACAGACGGTAGCAAGCTGTGTGTGTGTATTTTCTGGGATCGATGGTGGTGTCTAACACGTTTCTTTGTGCGCGAGTCTTCACACCCTTTAAAAGTGTTCGCAAGGAAGAAATGAAGACTGCATGGCTGAAGGAAATGGCTTAATGTTTTGGCAAAATTCAGTGACACACATATTCAAGTGGCATGAAACTATTCATGAACAATCCTACATGCTGTCAAGGCCAATGTGACTCAATTATCAACATATGCTGTTAAAGATTCTTTGCTCAGTCGATCCATACAGCTAAGCTCATGTCCTGGACACTTGATTCTCAGTGTACAAAAACGGAATAAATTGGACTTTACATGGCTGCAATTGGTTGCACAATACTATATCCTGGTATATACAGTAGAACTTGTAAAAGTTCAAGCAATAATTTGTGTGCTCTGGTTTTTAATTTCATCTGAAAAATGTTTACCTTGACCAAGTTTTGCATGAGTTTGCCTCTCATAACCTCCTTTAAGAACAGCAAGTCCATGTCTGGTGGACCATTCACAGCAGAGTCGACCATGTCCAAGTGGTCAATGATGGTCTCTAAGGCCTCTGAAATGATGAAATTACATAAACTGTAAGCTACATTAAGAAATGACAAAAACAAGACACATGTCTAAGTAACGGAATGCAACCCTGTGTATTTACTATCAAACTGCCACACTTGAAAATAAAAAGGCTCCAGCATTGTGAACCGGCAATTCTGTCAATAAATCCAAAAGAGATGGAAGGGAGTCCAAAGGAAAGGGGTTTCAGGTTGAAGGGGATGGTGGATGGGAGGAGGAGGGGGGGTGGGGGGATGGAGAAGTGAGGAAAGTCTGTGTGCATGCCTGCATTAATAAACTGTCATCAAAGTCTAAATTACTTGACTTTCAATTTAAGCTTAAAAGGGTGGGTGGTACATGAGACGGGGTGGGAAATTAATGTGACATACCGCAAAGGGTATGTCACAAAGGGTTCAGGTTGAAGGGGATGGTGGATGGGAGGAGGAGGGGGGGGGAGAAGTGAGGAAAGTCTGTGTACATGCCTGCATTAATGAACTGTCATCAAAGTCTAAATTACTTGACTTTCAATTTAAGCTTAAAAGGGTGGGTGGTACATGAGACGGGGTGGGAAATTAATGTGACATACCAGGCCATAAACGAATTTAACCAATATTGTTACATACTGTAGGATCACTGATTCAGAGGAAAAATTCCAAAATTTACTGATTTGGATATTATTTGGAGCTTACCAGTGTCCTCACAACCTCAGCACTCTTAATTACCGTGCCTAGAATGAACTGGTAACCTTTTAACACTGCGCACTCTCTATGTCAGAGTAAAAAATAATAATACTACCCTGCTACCACTTTCCTGTTTTCTCAGTGACTCCTTAAATCCTGTCCTGTCTCTTGTCTTCTCCATCTCTTGGACCTCCTTCCCTTTCCCATACCCCCTTTCACCCTTCCCCATGCCCCCCCCCTTTCACCCTCCCCAACTAATTCACTTGAAAAGATACTGTCAAGAATTCAGAGCTTTACAGTACTTTAAGAAGACAAAATGTCAAATGTCACATTGATTGACATGTATATAAACTTTTATATGACACACTCATGAACTCTCAATTCAAATACAGCACAGAGAACATTGTATGTCAACCTACTGTATGTGATAGTACTGTAGATATTTTCAACTATGTTACCTTTGCTTCACTTAATTGAGGTTTAATTAACACAGTACACACTATATTCCATTTCAACATTTGTGTACTGCAGTACGGCTGTACATGTATGCAAGAATATTGAATAACCTTGACTTCATGAAAGCTAGCAAACTGATAATGCACTTCTCAGAACTAATTCTACTATATATGGCTAACTTTTTTTTCTTTTCTTTTTTACGCTACAGAGCTGTATCAAGTGTCGGAAACAAGGTGTGTTGTCCTATCATGGTCGGGTAATACTGTACAAGTTTCCATGGTGATAATATATAATGTGCATTCGGCAGTCTACGACTGTGAATTAACAATTGCTAACGTCATTGTACTATATGAGAATTGTAATATTCTGTCGATGGCGAATGCACTCTCCAAATTAAATCTGGCAGATATCATCTAAAAGATTTAGACAGTCGCAGCTGGCAAACAAAATGGTATTAAACTATGTAAGAAAGTCTGTACGATATAATTCCCAATAAATTTTCATATTTAACATACTTGTACCTATCCAAATTATCTGTCATAAATCATTTTAACAGCTCTGTGCTCTGGCGACTACAGGTTAGTACTTAATTGAACATTTGATTTTGATTATTTCTTACTTATAGTCTAAAGTTTGTTCAAAGTTTACATCGCAGACAATTCTGTTCGATCCGCTAGTTTTAAATTATTTCTTTCCATACTATATACAAAGCTTTGAAATTACCCAACAGATCAGCCTGAAATGATAAAACACCTACATCATAATGGACACTCAAGTCCATTTCTAGGATTGATAATTTGATAGGTAACTTTTCTGTTAGCAGTTTTAAATGTAATTTACACCTAAACTTTCGAATAAATTTTCTCAAGTTGAACATCCACATACTGCCAGTAAATTTTGATTAATGATACTGTGTGTATATACAGTACTGTATATGTAGGGTCTTTTAGGTATACACTGCTGTACTTCCCAAAACTTACTGGTTTGGATATTTACGAGTGACGAGCTTCACCTCGGGCTCGCAACACTGCTCTACCAAATGCCGCCTTGGCCTGTTAAGTGTCTGATAGGAAACAGGCGGCTCACGTTGTCTTGTGTTACAGTGCTAAGGTTGTGAGGAGACAGGTAAGCGAATTCAATACTGAATACTATCCAACTTCTGTCACAAGAGAGTGAGAGGTGAAAGTGGGTAGGGCAAAGTGGGGAGAAGGAGAAAGTGCACGGGCGGTGTCCCAGAAGTGGGATAAAGGGAGGGGGGCACAGTGCTAAATTCGTTTTCATGTCATGTTCTCTGAGAAGGTGGATAAGAGATTGCAATTGTAGATTGGCGACAGATAAGAGAGAAGCGACGTAAATCTGTCAAAACACTTTATATATCATTATGTAGAAAAATTGTTGTTTAAAGGAATCTTTCAGTGATCATATGTGCAAAAGAAGCAGTTTATCCAGTTATCGCATCGCAAATATGCTGATAGCTGGGCATATCATATGGGCAAATTGCATTTCAAAATTCAAAGATGATAGCAGTCTTGTACACAGGCATGATAGAAATATTTTTTAAGAGACAAACTACAAGTTATTCCCTGATGCTTACCTCTTAAATGCAGTACTCACTTAAACAAATTACTGTAAAAATGTTATCTTCTGCTTTACTCTTAATAGTTGTGAAAACCAAATCCTTACTGCCAGAGTGATTCATCGAAAAGACATGAATTCTGAGAGTCTAATCATTTTTAGGTTTCAATGGACAATGTTCGGTTCATGGTAATCACTTTCCAAACAGGGATTTAGAATTATCAAAACGGAATGTAATTTGT
The DNA here is from genome assembly GCA_000934455.1 of Apostichopus parvimensis. NCBI lineage: Eukaryota > Metazoa > Echinodermata > Holothuroidea > Aspidochirotida > Stichopodidae > Apostichopus > Apostichopus parvimensis. The sequence goes on from KN890138.1 coordinate 7,702, forward strand.
AATCAATTTATCCACAAAAGAAAGCAATGTTCCGGCAGAAAATTGCATTCTCGATGGAGACATGAATAGTACTAGCTTAAAAGCAAATATTCGCATTTTATTAAAATTCAAGGACAAGTCGATAACAACTTAAGATATAAATATTAAATGGGAAAGTAAAGGTTTCAAAGAACAAACATGTGCATATATGCCATCATAGACTGCCTAGTACTGTGCAGATGTGTTCCACTTTCTTTGATTCTCAAAAAAACACAACCATGCTTGCTCATCTTCTGCATGTTCTGTAGAATATCGACCAGATTGTCGTCCGAACAAGTACTTTGCGGTCTTTCACGAGATGGATTATTCAACTGGCAAGTTTGCGTAGAATTATGTCAGTCATGTCTGTCACATCCATGCTCTAAAAAGCTGATCAATTACTTGAAGACTTAAACAGGACACAGGATGATTCGAGGATATGAATATCCTGGGATATTATAAACAGGATAAAAACAAATATGTTCTTAGAGTACTAGTACAGTACAGTACCATGCAAACAGAGTGAAAGAAAGGAGTACAGTATATATACTCCCAGTGGCAGAGCTAGGGGTATTGGTCAGAGGGGGGGGGGCGAGAAATTAGAATGGTCTGTAGGGGTGCTTTTGACACTATCTAAGCTGAGTGCCACCACAGGTTGGCGAGGAGCGTACAGAATTTTTTTGAGTAAAGATACTACCTAGATTGTCGGAAATGACCCTTGCTATTAAATTTGCATATAAACGAAGAATAAATAGCTGTTAGAGCATTTTGTCAGAAAATTACACCAACAAAATGTGACAAATGTCAATAGGTAGACGAGAGCGCAATAAAAAAGTCAATAATCGCGAATAGGTAAAAGGTGGTAAAAAGCTGAAAAGGGCGCCAGCAGTCAATTTGAGTCCGTCAGGGGTGGCATTCGCCCCCTGACCGTATGGACGCTCCGCCACTGTGTGTATATAGAGAGCTCTGGGACAAAATGAAAGACTGTGCCAGAATGAATGGTATGACATCAGAGATGGAACATGGATATGTACTAGTGCTGTACATCCTTACAAGTTACAGCACATATATACACAGTATACATATTATAATATATAAACCCTGCTGCAGATGTATAGCTCTGAAGACAGTAAGTCCCTCTTTAATAAGGCCTTTAAGTAATCCTATTTTTTTCTCTTTTCCGTCTTGTTGCTGTTTTTGTTCATTTGTATGCTTTATTTATTCCAGGTTGTAAAGCGCCATAGAAAGTATATCGTTTTAGTTAGGGCGCTATATATATGCCTTATTATTATTTTATTTTATTATAGGTCTAAGATGGGATTGAAAGAATTGGCTGGTGGGTCAAGCAGTGTACAATACCGGCAACATTAAGAACCACTGAAATAAACTGAAGACAGGGACGATGTACATACGTGCAAACCCAGGATGTGAATTACCATGTGCATAAAGTACACTGTATAGTACAATAAAAGGCAATTATTGTTTTTTTTTTGGGGGGGGGGGGGGGGGCTGCCCGTGTAGAAACCCCCAAAACTTACTAATGATGGGGGCTTAAGGACCTAGCTCGGCGGCTAATGGTCGGGGGAGGTAACGCCCACCACTGAGGTGTCGCGCAACCGGTACCTGTACAAACAAACGCACAACGAAGAAGCGGTCAACACACACAGAGGAAGAGAAAAATGCAATCGAAAATTGTACGAAAACAAAAGGATACTTATGAGTGCTTCTTGGAACAGCGACAAATTTGAAGGTCTGCAAAATACAGTTGTTTAAACTACAAGCGAAGAATTTGCGGAAAAAAACGTGTAGTAACTTCCGGGGTGGCATAGATACGGAAGGAGGAGTTAGTGGGTGTTGCCCAGGGAGTGAGGGCGCAGTGCTAAAACGTTTCCAAATGTGTAGTTAGGTAGATAGGAAAGTGCAATTGTGGAGTGCGAAGACAGGTAAGTATCGTCGCTCGTAAAGTATACCGTACTGTATCTTATATCCATTCTAGAACTGCTGTGTACTGATTCAAGTGGGGCATAAGTTTATCGGTGTACTCTAAATTCCCGTATTTGGATCATCTGAAGTACTGCACTAACTTATAGGATGTCCTTGCTTGCAGTTACAGGGACTACGGCCAGTTTGTACAGTAGTACGTCTGTTACAGATATATTCCTATATTTACAGCTCATCCTGTTTGTAAAATTATGCCCAAAAAATTCTCAGAAATTATAACCAAATTGCTGTAACTTTGACATTTATTCAGTCAAATTTTAGTAGTAATAATAACCTCAAGTCTGCACAGGACTGGCTGATTAATACAGTTTGTACACACACATGTACAAAGTACAATGCATTAGTTATATTCCCTGAATAAATTGTACTTGAAATCAATTACATCTGGCTACTATAATAACCTCAAGTCTGCACAGGACTGACTGGTTAATACAGTTTGTACACACACATGTACAAAGTACAATGCAGTAGTTATATTCCCTGAATGAATTGTACTTGAAATCAATTACATAGGCTACTATAATAACCTCAAGTCTGCACAGGACTGACTGGTTAATACAGTTTGTACACACACATGTACAACGTACAATGCAGTAGTTATATTCCCTGAATGAATTGTACTTGAAATCAATTACATAGGCTACTATAATAACCTCAAGTCTGCACAGGACTGGCTGATTAATACAGTTTGTACACATGTACATAGTGCAGTAGTTATATTCCCTTTAATGATTTGTACTTAAAATCAATTACATAGGGCTACTTATAATAACCTCAAGTCTGCACAGGACTGGCTGATTAATACAGTTTGTACACATGTACATAGCAGTAGCAGCGCGTCCATACAGTCAGGGGGGGCGGATGCCCCCCCCTGACGGACTCAAATGGACTGCTGGCGCCCTTTTCAGCTTTTTACCACTTTTTACTTATTTGCGATTATTGACTTTTTTTATTGCGCTCTCATCTACCTATTGACATTTGTCACATTTTGTAATTTTGTAAATTTGGGATTTTTTATAGCTTGGGGGATTTTGTCCTGGGGGGATTTTGGCTTGGGGGGATTTTGTCCAGGGGGATTTTGGCTTGGGGGGATTTTGTCCTAGGATGATTTTGTCCGGGGGGGTTTTGCCCGGGGGGTTTTGTCCGGGGGGGTTTTGTCCGGGGGGATTTTGTCCGGGGTGTTTTTGTCCTGTCACCACTTTACACACACAGCTTGCTACCGTCTGTAATTAGACACTAGTGTACAGTCAGAACATACAGCAACCGTCAGTACCCACAGCACAGTGTACAAACAATACAGAGATGGACATCTCAGGTCCAGCTAAAGATAACAAGGTATCACGTTGCATTACTGTCTGCATTTGTAGCGAAGCGAACAAAACGTCACTTGCATGCAACAGAAAGTTAACTTTTTCAGATGGCCACACGCGGTTTGGGGCAAGTCTTCAATACCTTTAAGCCAAGTTGCAGACTTGACAAATTGTCCAACACACACTACATACATATATGTATGTGCAAAAGTATCAAGCCTTCGCAAAATTGTCTGTTTTAAAACGTACAACCCTTTCCTGTGTACACATGTTGCAGAGAACAAATTACACAGTCTGTAATACATTAAATGTACTAATAAATTTAGTGCAGCTAGTTGCAAGAGAATAAGAGCACTCAGTCTCACAATTTCTGAAAATTAGGTCTCTCTTCATTGCCCACAGTCTTCTACAACGAAAAAACGGAGCAAAATGATTAAAGAGTTCTATGAGCAATATTCACTCGGAGGTTATTGAGTCAGTACCGATGAATTCCTTGATGGCTAAAGAATGAACTACTTGTGCTACTCAATGGGGCACATTATACAGAGTATTTTAACATCCATTTCATGCTACTACTTCTGTACTATATATGCATCTGGTCCTTGTACAGTATAAAACTGTGATGAATTAATCCTTTTAGATGCCTCTAAACTTGAAAAGAGTCATGGAGAAATCTTCCTCTTTGGCTAAAATTGATCTCTCTAAAGATTTTAGCAAGATTGTGAGAATTTGTACACGACAGGAGATTATAATGCTAGTGCGTATGGTGAAGGGTATTAAGTTAAATTTATACACTTGCTGTAGAACACAACATCCAACTATTGTTTTTAAAGTACCTGGATGTGCTTGACATATCTATTACTTCTGCAATTTGCCCATCACACAAGTACAATTCAGCACAAATGTGATTGTTAACACAGTAGGTGATCAGTTTTCAAAATATCAAACAAAATCAGTAATATATTTTGTTAATTATTGTACTTTTGAATTCAAATTGTTGATTTTCATCCACAGTATATAGGTGACCATGTTTAACACTTTCATGAGAAATGATGCAATACACTCATATGCACTAGCTGTCTTGTGTTACTTGGGCAGATGTTGCTATTTTATGAATTCTGACAATTACGACCAATTGCAGACTAAAACACAACCCTTTATTGCATGTGACATAAACTAGGTAGTAGCCTGTACTACTATACAACTGGTACTGTATTAGCATGGCATTCTGTACATTTTTAACAAACAGTTTATTCATATTACAGTGCGTAACTGTATTAAAGTACTGCATAAATTCTCGTCTCCAGATTGTGTCTGTTGTCCCTTCATGCACGACAATATGCAGCGTGGGTTAATAGAATCTCAGTCTGCCTGGAGCTCTACATGGTGACGGAATCCACAAATTTTGCCAAGCTGCATATATACTGTATGCTAAACGTGTACAGATTTATGACTTTGAGTCCATGATTTTTCTACCGACTCGAGTCAAGTCACTATATAGGTATTAGTTCTATGGGGAAAACCTAAGTTACAACATTTTACAAAATGACATAATTAGCCTACACTCAGTACTTAAAATCGACTTGAGCCATGACCATAGTTACAACACTGCTTATTAAATTCTTTTGAGTATACATGCCACCGTCCACCAAAAGATTGCTGCAAACGATACAGAACTACACACAGCCAAGTATATAACTAATTAGCAGATCAGTCCATTTATCCGCATGACACAAACAGTACGGGGGAATTACAGTTCAATTTATCATGCACGTTTCTAAGCATTGAAGTCAAATGTGGTCGACAGCAAATTTTTCATATGGTAACACAGCACATGTGTCTAAAAAGCACATGTATGTGTTTTATAGGCAGAAAAATGTATGGTCGATGTATTATATGGCGTAAAATTCAAGTCGCAGTACTGTGGCGAAACTCAAAACTGTCATAACAAATTCAAGCAGTTACATTAAAATCAATCTTCAATACATGAAAATTATGACAGTATTGTTGTATACATACTGTATTCTATAATAACCTACTATGTCAGTAATTTTACAATTTTAATATCTATAATTTCTTCTGATAATCAACAGTTGATGAACCGTGCACAGAGATATGGGAAAATATGACTGAAATTGTGTAATTAAGCTACATGTATGATATTAGCTACTGCACTGTACATATACATACTGTACATGTATATATGTTATTAAAGAGTATTTTTTTGTACAATTGCGAACTGTGGGGCACAACGAAGGCTCTTGATCGCAAAATTGACACTTTTCAAGGAGACTACTTCGAAATATTCTCAACATTAGATGGACCAATAATAATTGGTTATCAAATGATGAGCTCTACAACGAAACCAACCAAACACCTTGGTCATCGATAGTCGCACATAGAAGATTGAGATTTTTCGGAAATGTAGCAAGACTCCAGGAGGACGCTCCAGCAAAGGTTGCTTTAAGAGAAGCACTGAGACATACTGCTAAACCAGTTGGAAGGCATGTGACTACCTTGCTAGGAAAAATAAAGTCGCAATTCAAGGACATTAATATTAACAATTTCGAGGAAGCAATAAACCTTGCGCAAGATCGTGATACGTGGCGGAGGTTCATCACTGAGCATGTCGGATAGACGAGACTCAACTTACGACTACTACTACTGTACATACAAACAGTAACTAGGGTACACACCCACAGTATAACAACTTCTGCAATAAACCTGCATGGAAAGGCAATCACGGCCTGTGCAGCTCTGCAACAATTGGCATTATAAATTGCAATACCATTTCTGCACAACAGGATAATGGATTTTTGTATTTCACGACAAAATTTGACTGACTGGTGTTGTCACACAAAAACGCAGAACTATTTGCAGCCTGGGTCTGTTCATTTGACAATGAAAACAAATAACTAGTCTTGTTGCCTTTCAGGCTATGACATGTCTGTGTGTTAGTTTCTGCACACAATTCACAACAATACAGTACTAGGAAAAGGTACATAACATGTGCTACAGTACTGTATCTTCTATGGAGGGTTCTGTCAAGGGTAGATATTTCAAAATTATAGGGAGTCACAGGTTGCCTGAGCAGTGACTTTCTATTATGGATACAAGTATCGTGTAGTACTTTTCTGTTACCTCTGTCACTAATTCAACCTTATTGTTTCATTAATTTTATAGACCTACAGTGAGTCAATGGACAGTGCTAGATGTGGTGATACGTGTGGGCTCAGCCCCCTCACCCGATGTGGTGATACGTGTGGGCTCAGCCCCCTCACCCCCACCCCTCTGATTCCCTACACTGTTGCCACTTTTGTTGCATTGTTCAATGTTCATGGTACATGTGTACAGCTGAATATTTGTACATGTGTAAGACAGCCTAGCGGTTCTAAATGACACTTTTTTTCTGGACCAATGGGAACAGTAATATTTCATGGGATATATAATGCATTATTCATGAGTTTGTTGATAGATTTGCATACATAAATGACTATCACGCCTTTAATTGGTACAGTACTACTCTATGTTGCAGAGGAAGGTGCAGTACAGTAGATTAAATTTATAATGCACACTGCACCCAAAAAGAGCTGTACCTTCACCAAAGGCATTCC
>KN890139.1:21334-31383 GCA_000934455.1 Apostichopus parvimensis
ATATCCCCTAACTGTACCCTCTACCAGATGACCAGGGCAGTATCCCCTAACTGTACCCTCTACCATATGACCGGGGTAATATCCCCTAACTGTACCCTCTACCAGATGACCGGGGCAATATCCCCTAACGGTACCCTCTACCATATGATCGGGCAATATACCCTAACTGTACCCTCTACCATATGACCAGGGTAATATACCCTAACGGTACCCTCTACCATATGACCGGGGCAATATACCCTAACGGTACCCTCTACCAGATGACCGGGGCAATATCCCCTAACGGTACCCTCTACCATATGACCAGGGCAATATACCCTAACGGTACCCTCTACCAGATGACCGGGGCAATATCCCCTAACTGTACCCTCTACCAGATAACTGGGGCAATATCCCCTAACGGTACCCTCTACCAGATGACCGAGGCAATATCCCCTAACGGTACCCTCTACCAGATGACCGGGGCAATATACCCTAACTGTGCGTGCCCTCTACCAGATTACACCGGTAATCCATTCCTGTATTATAATACTTTAAGTGATAACATACTAAAAGTAAACTGATTTGTCACCAAACTTGGTAGAGTTCGATATTCATATTGATAGACTTTACATATAAAACCATTGGAAACTCAGTGAAAGCTACCAGATCGATTTAACTGTGCATTTCTACTGTAATGCTGTAATTCCAGGGAATAATTTCATGTTCAAATTGTGTGAAGCAGTTTCGAAAGCTCAGAATCTTTCTCTTATAAAATATTACATATGGTTCTTGTGTACAAACACTGCTATCTTTGCAATTGTATCTAGCAATGTGACCATTTTTGCATAGCATTCTGGGATGCCATACCTGAATTCACCAATGTTACTGTATGTAGTGAACGATTGTACACTATTATTATAACACAGTAGTACCTGGGCTACTTGGATAGCTTGGTTACTGTTTAAGTCCCACATTTTGGCTTGCTTGTCTGCAGACGCTGTGAAGACTTTGGTCCCATCCTGACAACGAACAGAAATAAAATAAAATATAAAATATAATAATAATAATAATAAAACTGAACTCACTTTATGGAATTGCATTAGATCAAACATTAATTTTTAATCAAAGAAAATTAAAATCAGTTATACTTCAGCTATCAGTGCATAACGTCTGATATTGAAGCTATGCTTTGGGTTTGATCGTAATGACCTAGACATGTAATATTCACCATATAATATATAAGACATCATCAAGTGTATAGACACGCTTGATTGCTAATACGGTATTTGACAAAATATGAAATGCATTAATACAATATTAGCAAAAAGAGTGTCATGTAAATTCAGTGTACTGTTGTAGTGCTTCCTTTGACAACATGCACAAATTAAAAATCTATGTATAATAATCATCTTTTGGTAAAAATCACATCATGCAGTAACCTTCCAAAACTAGCTAGAACACTGCTCAAGTAATCTATGTGAGTCTGGTGAAATCTGAAAATTGCAGAATCTTTTATGAAACGTAAAAAAGTTAGCTACTGTAAGTATTTAAGTGTTGATTAATAATACAAACTTACAAGTTTTTCAACCAACTGTACAATAACTATATAACTGATTTCCACCTTGGTGGTGAAAACTTACATCATGCCAGGCAACATCAAGGACTGGCCCGGTGTGCATCTGTTCTGCTTTTGGAATAGTTTGCCCACTGTTCTGAACTTCCCAACATCGTACCTACAGTAGGACAGAATCGATAATTGAGCACAGGTTACAATGTTGCTGACCCTGTTCAGGGAAGACGGTTACTTTTACAATCGATGTTCAAATGGATGGTGGCAATTTAGTTGATTTGACTGACAGTGTTAATGACATTACAACATTTATGCAATATTCTTAATAACTATCTGAGTACTGTACAGGTTTGAATTGTAGGCTAATTTACAGTACTGGCTATATGGCAATACTGGCTATATGGCAGTACTGGTAATATGGCAGTATTGGCTATAGGCAGTACTGGCTAAATGGCAGTATTGGCTATATGGCAGTAATGGCTATCTGGCAGTACTAGCTATGTGGTAGTGCTGGCTATATGGCAGTACTGGCTATATGGCAGTACTGGTTATATGGCAGTGCTGGTTATATGGCAGTACTGGCTATCTGGCAGTACTGGCTCTATATCAGTACTATATGGCAGTATATTGCAGTACTGGCTATTATGGCAGTACTGGCTATTATGGCAGTACTGGCTATATGGCAGTACTGGCTATATGGCAGTACTGGCTATATGGCAGTGGAGTTTGCCGGTATGAAGATTTGGTGATTTGACATGGAATGACCCATACATGTATTTGCATCATTTGAATCAAAGCTCATTCCTGTACAGATGATTTGTTTTTAATAATTCTAACCAACGGATATACATATGCTTCAGTATATGAAGTTATTTACTGTAATCCCGATACATCATATACTGTATTAAACCATGCTTCATATACTGCATATACTGTAATCTGTAGTCATATTAAGGCACTACAGGTGATCAATAGTAGGACGCTGGCTTGGCTAGAGCACCATGCTCTGGGCTGCGTAGGTTACCATCTATTCGGCTACACAGTGTCACGCAATAGGCACTGCTTTTCTGCAAAGATAATCCCTAATTTGTTTGCTATTGGTTCATCCTACTGTAACTTAGCACGATTTTGCAGCTGCCATGGTTTACCTTCTTGACATGGTGCCTTTAATGCAATCCTACAGTTCAAATTACAGTAGTTAAACAATCAATGCTAGAGTCTTCTTACATCCAACTTTTACAAAAAAAAAATTTCCAATTTTTCAGATTTATTTACATTTCCTCTTTTTTTAATCCACTGTTATAAATCGTTTATGAACATCGAAAAACCAAAAGAGTTCAGAAACCACAAAAAATTCTTTAAAATGTTCAAAAATGAATTACCTTGTTATCCCAAGAGCCAGCCACCAGGAATGTAAGGGGAACTGTAGCTGGACTGAATGCTAGTGCACTAATGCTGTCATCTGGGGGTGAGGTAACTTCAAAATCTTTAGACTTCTGATTTTGACCAAACAGACTAGTGGGTTGTTGACTGCCACCAAACTGGAAAGCCATGATTCTAAATTGTAAGCTTCTGAGATGACTTCCTGATGTCTGTGATTCTTTAAATGGATATCAAGGTGAAATGTTATAAAACAACATGCACAATACCGTAGGAAGAAGACCTAACAAAAGTCTACATATTCTGCAGAAGGTATATATGTAAAACCTTCCTTTGACAGTCTTATCAGGTTGTTTTTCTTTTTCCATGTTGTTAAATGTCATCAGTATTGCCCTTAAAAGCATTGAAGACTCGCCCCCTCGTGTGCCGAGCTCTGAAAAAGTTAAATTTCCGTTGCTTGCAAGTGAAGTTTTTTCTTGTCTCTACAAAATGCAGACAGTAATGAAACGTGATACCTTGTTATCTTTTATCTAGACCTGAGATGTCCATCGCTGCTATGTACACTGTGTTGTGGGTATTGACCGTAGCTTCATGTATTGACTGTGCACTAGTGACTAATTAGCGACGGTAGCAAGCTGTGTGTGTGTTTTCTGGGATCAATGGTGGTGTTTAACACTTATGTTACACCTCAATCAAAACTAGGTCAGATTACCGGCATAAGACGTTTCTTTTTGCGCAAGTCTTCACACCCTTTAAATTTAAGCAAAAAGGCAGATCTATAATAGTCATCCATGCTGAAACTTTGACAACCACTTTATTATAAAAGTATGTACAGTAGTTATATCGCAGCTGAGAGAGGGTAATTGTCTACTGTATGTATAATCCTTAATGGCTGGGAATAATAACAAGAATCAGAGCTGCTTTTAATATAATATTTATACTTTAATATAGCGACGCTCACTGCGTCACGCACCGCTTTACAGTAAAACAAACACAAGAACAAGAACAATAATTAAGCAGTGAAAACACCACCAAAATACAATAAAAGATACTTTTGAACATGTTTTGAGTGAACTAACTTTAGGCAAATATATACTGATTATCTTTAATTTCATACCAAAACATGGAAAAAATGCTGACAAAGGAAAGTCTTACATCTGTATTGTACGTTTTGAAACTGCCTAAATGCTATTTTAGTATTCATCTGTTCAGGGTATTCATGCTTAAAGTGAACAAACATTCTTAAAATATGGCCCAGGCTGCAGATTTGTTCATATGAATGAATAGTACTTACATAGTAGAGTGGGGTCTACTATATAGCTTGGACCTATTGCATAGCATACAATACAACAACTGGTGTGTCATATATTTTTGCCCTTTACAGTAAGTCTTTGTGACGAGACTCAATGTTTTGCCTGCTGGATATATTCTAACTTCTACCATTAATTAACTGTAACCATTAAACTAACGTTGGATCTTGTGAATACTGTGAACCTACAGTACATTAAATGGATCATTTTGCGAACCAAAAATAAGCATCGTAGTCTTATAAACAGAGTTTAACTTGTTTAACTTATTTAGGCTTAAGGCTAGACTAAAATAATTTTGGGAGCAAATAGATCATATGTGGTTGAATTTAAAGTGTAATGCATCCATGCAAACATAAAACTTGTTAGGCAGTTAGACTAGCTAGGCCTAAACGTAGGAGCTTTAGAAAATGATTACACTAGGCTAAAGGCATTTGATAACCAGTTAAACATTTTAAATAGGCGATCCTTTTTTTCAATGTAATACTTAGCCCAGATTAAACTAAGGTTGGGTGCTATCACTTACTGTAAATTTGCATCACCCTAATGGTATTCTAGCTTAGGCTTTACACAACTTACAGTACTTAACAATGCAGGCCTACAGTAGGCCAGCCATGGCTTTAGTTAGGGTCTAGAAGTAGCCTATGCCTCTAATACAACCAATTAGTAGTACTAGTTGGTCTACCATAACACAGCAGATATTGCAAGTGCATAGATGATGCGAATCAACAATTTTTCTTTCAAGACCAAAATCTCAGTCAATCAGGATACAATACTTCTCTGTAACAACACACAAAATAACTGACATAACGATTCCTGCAATTTCAATCAGACTCTGTACAAAGAAATGCAAAAACATTGCTCAAAGTCAGAGTCAAAGTGTAAACCAAGTCCAACTCTAGTAAGCTTTACTCGCGATTAAAATGATGTATGAAACATCAAATCCAACCGCAGATGACATAATTTTCTCCCCCAAAAGTATTGGATAAGTTACATGTTAAATTTGCATGAAAGGCACCTTCTTAGCCTGTGCTAAGACAAAACATATAGGTTAAAGGAGCCGCTAACATTAGAAATGGGCTGAAGATAACGGAATACGTATCATTATATACTAGGGGTTGTTAAATTTTCTCAGAGAGATGACACTGCATACACAGTCTCTGTAAATGAAGAAAAATAACCTCCGAGCTTAAGGAATTTACAAAATACTTAATGTTATTTGACAGGAATGTGAACATACAATATTTTTTGGTTATACAGCAATAATTTTGTCACAAACTGGTCGCGATTATATACCCTAGTTCGCAAATACAGATGACGTACAAGTACAGTCTTTAGTTAGGCCTACAAAGCACAGGCCTAGCCTATCTCTTGTTAAAACTGTAAGAATAGAACAACACCACGAAAATCTACAAATATATATTAAATATCTAACTAAACACAACAAGACAACACAAGCTTACTAACTCTTGTTTTGGTATCTAATAACTTAACTCTTACTCATACTTTGTAGCACTCAGTTGGCATTTATGTGCCCTAGTAGGATTTTTGCCAACTTAACCCATTTCAGATTCAGAAAAGCATTGACTCATGGCAAAGTTTAGCAGTTTCAATTTTGATTTGTTTTATCTAGACTAGGCCTATATTCTGCTGAGGTACAGTAGGCTGCTGGGGTACCGTTATTTTCCGCACACGTTACTTTCCGCTGAAACAAAATGGTGTTTTCCGCACACAAATTTGTCAGCGGAAAACAACGTTTTTTTCAGCGGAAAGTACCATTTTTTGGGGAGGAACAGAATGACTTACTGAAATGATTAGGCACATGGAAGGATTTAGGAGGATGGAGAAGATAGCATTTAACTGGCAGGATAAAATGTAGCTTCGAGACTAGATTATTATATTATGCCTCATATTTCTTTAAGTTATCCCTAATTACAAACACCTGGTACTAATTTAGAATCAGTACTATTCGACTATTCCTGTAATCCATATCCCGCTTACTATCTCTCTCCCACATTCATGTAATCACTCCCTATCTCCACCTCCCGTTCTTCTATCTCCTAATCCTAACCGGATTATACAGTTGTTATTCTGCCGATTCGAAGTAAGCTTTCCCATTCATATGGTACGGATTCTAATGTTAGGCCAAACACCCCAAGCATCCTGTAAATTATAAGCAGCTTAACTGTTCTAACATGAACTCAGTCTAACCATGCTTATCGACGTTCTTTGATACTTTCTCATGTTATTTTTATCATCCTGAATTTGGTATCCTAAAATTGAGGAAAAATGTAGTGTACAGGTAAGTGGAAAAAAAAGTTGTTTTCCGCACAAGAATTTTTTCAGCGGAAAGTAATGTGCGGAAAGTAACGTGTGCGGAAAACAACTGAAACCGGCTGCTGCAAGCCTAGGCCTACTGTAACTCACAAATTCCCAATCGAGTCACATTTTTCGTTTCCCTATTGAAGTTGTTCGAGCTAACATGTAATTGTATAATCATTTTCTCTCTTTTTATGCACTCGTGATGATTCATGAAGGATAAATGTATTTATTTCTACTCCGTTACGGTTTTGACAGAGAAGGCGATGGAAAGTTCGCGTAACTACTACTAGTGCATCCATACATATGGCATAGGCTAGGCCTATTGCATCCTAAATTACATTTTAACGAAAACGTTACACAGCAAATGAAAGACAACAGTGTCAGTATGCCTAACTGTTGATGTTACACACTTACAGACAAAAGTCTAACCAGCTATGAGTATGCCTAAAATACTTCAGTTGCATTTATTAAGAGCTAGCCCCGAACTTACATTTCAGCAACTGATAAATTGTGGCATAAATTTAATCAGTTATGACCACTATCCCAGTCAAATTCTGAGCGCAATACAGGAGAAAAGGTATTGTACACGGCGCGGTGAGTATCAAGCGAGCGCATGCGCACATTACGTTAGGGAATTTCCCAAGTGAAGTTTATCATGAAAGCTGATTCTTTTCAGTAGAATACCTCCTTCTGTAGATAACAAATCTAAAGAAGAATTCTAGTGACGTATCATTTTTGAACATCGTAATGTTAAACGTTGCCGTGAAACAGGAATAAGGCTATCGTGTCAACGTTTTTTTTATAAAACTGAATTTGCTTACCCTGAGCTTCGCTTTCGCAGGTTCAGATTGCTTTTGCCGCGCTCTCATACGGTCGCTTGATTTCATTAGGGCCTTAAAGTATTTATTATACACGAGCGTTATCAGGCGCGTATCCAGGGGGGGGCGTTGGGGGCGCGCCCCCCCCCCCCGGGTAAGAAAAAGAGGAGAGAGAAAAAGAGAAGAAAAAAGGGAAAAAAGAGAGGGAAGAAGAGGAGGAAGGAGAGGAAGAAAGGGAAAAGGAAAAGAAGAAAGAGAGAAAAAGGAGAAAAGGAGGGAGTAGGAAAATCCGGCAACACAACACTTTATCGATAAAAAGTGATCGGGTTGCGTATTAGTGACGTCTAGAGGTCGTGCGCTGACCTACATGGAGTGTGACCACTCCCGACTTGGCGACTATGCAATTTCCCAAGATCAGGCCCCGAAAAATCCAAGAAATCCCAAGGGCACTCTACTGTATGGATATCTAGCAATATCTAGCGCTATCTAGTGATGAAAATCCCAAGATCTTCCCTAAACTGAAGGCAGATAGAGAATCGAAGCCTTCAGTGTGTAATGAACTTCAAACTGTGCGTCTTTCGGGAAATGAAAGAATGTGGGGCAAAGTAGCGTAACTCCTATGGGCTCGGACCGTGCTGAGCCGGTGGCCCCGACCAAAAGGGGCCCCGCTAAACTGATGCACAGAAAAAGGGTACCTCTTTGGATAGGGAGGGCCCGTTTAACTGTGAAAGAAAAACTCATGCAAGACTGAACAAGACAATATACATATTTTCACGTGATACGGAATCCGAACATCATGATCATGGGCTCATTGGGTATTAATGTCTGTATCGAGCTAGTTGTGTTATTTATTATGTTAATGAAAACAAAGTATATCATTTAAAACCCAATTCCAGCCAATGTTGTACTGAGTACAACAATAACCCAAAACCCAACAGACTTGAAACTGCGTTCATTTGAAAAAGAAGACAGGGCTTTCATATAAATATAATAATCAAAGGTAAGAATAAAGATGCCTTCGGTGTTTCTGGTAAGTAAAAAAGCACAGGAAATTAGGCTTAGATGGAAACAAAGTTTCAGCCGAAATTAGGCCTATATGCTTAGGTTTGATTACTGTATTTGTACAGAAGTCTCCATTATACTCCAAACAGTAGGGTGGGGGGGGGGGCACTTGCCCACCCCCCCCCCTCCTGGAAAATCAATAAAAAATAAGAAAAAAAGTTAAGCATATGACATTTCAATGATTTCCCCAACCAACAGTTCTCTAGTTATGTCCATTGCATACGGACATAATGCATTACTGAAATTATTGAAAGTCAAAATCCTGAGACATGAGATCTCAAAATAACCGATGTGTAAATGCAACTTACACGGGAAGTGTCTTTTCCGACGATCTATGAGTATTTTTTGGCAAAAAAAATCGTCGTACGCTCCGGGCCAACCGATGGTGGCGCTCCGCTTAGATAGTATCAATTAGTATGTTACAGCTATATGACCTACTGACCCCCCCCCCCCTTGTAAACATTTCTGCGGGCGCCCTTGCTTAAGCCTCCTGATAGGGGGCCCCTTTGGGCCAGGAGCCCCCCAGGCTCATCGTTACGCCACTGGTGGACCAAGAATGTGGGGCATTTGCACAATAAACAGATAATAGATTTTTATTTCAGTTTCATTTCAATTATTCGAATTTTAAAGCAAACAGCAGATATCACATCATATCAGTGAGCATGAAAATGGCGTTCCGGAAAGAACAACCTCCAAACTGTAGATGTGTGTAGTGTTCGGCTGAGAAATATCTGGTATTTTTCATTTCCTCAACGAAGTTTTATAGTAGCCGTTATAAGAGGTTTTAATATTTGTATACCAATAAATTAACTGTGTCTGAATTTTCGAAAACTCCCTGACCACCATTCTTCATCATACTTCCCTCTACTCGTGCATTTTGACCGGTCTGTTAGGGGTTGAAGGAGGTTTTTCTATATTGGTTGTCCATAGATGAAATTTTGTGCAACATTATGGGTATGTTTTGAAGTGTATTTATTCACGAGAATCGTGAATTTTCAAATTCTGAACAAATAATGGGCTTTAAAACCTTGAAAAGTGGGGCTTACGGGTATTGTGGGCCGCGACGTAGAATCACCTACAAAAAGCAATGATCCACAGGAGATGCGATGAGGTCGAATATGATGTGTGACTGGTGACAATCTTCATGGTCCTCATGCAAAAGTGTACATCTGGTTGGTCATTTCAAGCCCGAGAAGTGCCATTTCCGGTGATCTGGGGGGTATCAAAACCCAAAATTTGATTGAACGCTGCGCGCCAACCGATGGTGGCGCTCAGCTTAGATAGTAATTTGCGCCCCCCGGGTTAGAAAATCCTGGATACGCCCCTGGTTATATATCAACAGCTGCCGTGTCGCATCGGTTGAGCACTGTTCCTGCAGTGCGATAGGTATTTTGAGCTCCTGGGTTCGATACCCGGTGCCGGTGTGACAGTACAGAGTGTCCCCCTGTACAAAGTGTCTCCGCGGACACTTTGTACCAGCATAATTAGTCCGGTCGGACATTATCTGCTGAAAATTGTGTCCCACCCTCACAGCAAATATAGTCCCACCGGACGAAATGTCCTGGTACAGAATGTCCGCAAATACTTCATAGCATATTTTGTCCCGCA
>KN890142.1:5925-21414 GCA_000934455.1 Apostichopus parvimensis
TTTAGTTTTGAAACGTCCTTAGATGCAATCTGGTGCATATTTTAAGTCAAATTTGGTACGGAAGAAGCTCCCGTTCTCCTTTTCTCTATTCAGCTTTCCTTCTTTCTTCCCCTTCCGCTCTCTTCACCTTTTCTCCTTTTGCCGACAGACCCAAAATTTGCCGACAGCGACCAAATTATTGGGGGGGTGTGACACCCCCCCACACCCCCCCGCTCGCTACGCCCCTGCTACTGATACATCAATTAACCCGGCGCGAAGAAACGTGTAACGTTGTGTAAGCTCATGCTATGACATTAAGTGGAAGTTTTCTCCATGCATGTCACTTTCGACCTATGTCCTTTTGACCCAACAAGGGGCCTTGAATGGGCCAAGAATAATGTGTTCCGTCACGATCGAATGTTTTTTGAACATCATATTTTCCTATCTAGTGGTTTCATATACTAACCTTTAATTCTGTAAAAAAAAAAAAAAACTATATGTTTGTCCTAAGCCGCCGGTAAGATGGTCGCGTTAGGATAATTGCACGTTATTCAGTTTTGACCATAAATAACTGATCAATTGTCCCTTGGTTCGTATAATCATATCAAGTATAGGCATAAATCATCAACATTCGGACCGTCCTTGAAAACCTTATGATCAAATCCACTGCCGCAGATAAAATCAACATCAAGGCCCCGTCATCTCAAAATGATAACGCAATATATTATGCATCACTAACACCGCATACATGGAACCATCATTAAGTGCCTTATCATTACCATTCTCACACAGCAGTGGCCGCTCTCAATTCGGCCCCGCGGAGGGAAAAGTTTACAACCGGCCCGGCAAGCAAAAGACATATAATTTGCACTGTGGATACATAAAGCATTACGTTTGAGCAAACATACCGTGCACGGGCACTCCTGCACATTGTTAAAGGGATTGAAGACTCGCCCCAAACAGCGTGCCGCCATCATTAAAAAGTCAACTTTCCGTTGCATGCAAGTGAAGTTTTTCTCTTGTCGCTACAAAATGCAGACAGTAATGAAACGTGATACCTTGTTATCTTCAGCTGGGCCTGAGATGTCCATCACTGTATCGTTTGTACACTGTGTTGTGGGTATTGACCGCAGCTGTATGTAGTGACTGTATACTAGTGTCTAATTACCGACGGTAGTAAGCTGTGTGTGCATTTTCTGGGATCGATGGTGGTGTCTAACACTTCTGTTACACCTCATTCGAAACTACGTCAGATTACCGGCATTAGACGTTTCTCTTTGCGTCAGTCTGCACACCCTTTAAGCCTATATATGCGTTAAATGAGATTTTGAATCTTTGCGGACCTCTGATCCATTCGAGAGAAGCGTACGTTGTACAGTCACACAGTATACCTTAGTGCAAGACAGAACTTTTTCTCTTTCTAATGTCGACATCTGGAGCTAGCATTTTGGGGCCCACCATTTTCCAGCGGAAAGTTAGTGGTTCTGTATACCGCCATATAGGTGAAGATTCTTCTGAAGAACTGAGCATAATTTGAGTGCTGGGTCATACTATAAGTGTCCCGCGAACATGTTTCTCTTCATTTTGAAAGGATAATCAATCATCCATCTTACCATTTGTCTTGTGTACTCCAGAGAAGAACATTTGTATTGCTAACTTTCGGTCTTTCAAATTTCTTTTGGGCAAACATTTCGCTCACTCTCCTTTTTTCCCACTTCGAATTAAATCTTATCTAGATCTGAAATGACGTAAAACAAATCATCTGACGTAGACTGGGTAATCTCGAACAATCATTACGCCTTTTGGAACGGAACAAGAAAAAGAAGGGGGGGGGGGGAGATAATAAGCCTACTTGGAACAATGCCTTTATGGCAAAGTAAATGACGTCACGGGTACAACACAGCAACATGGGATACGAAGAGAATAGCTATACTCAAAAAGAGATTTCAAAGAATTGAAATTTATTTCCGTATATAGCTATAAATCATTGCGGTATCTTAACGCTTATATCGGATGCAAATACATGAGTCATAAACGTAGTTTGAACATTCGTCGATTTTATAAAGATACAGGACTAGCAAGACAAATTTGATATGAAGTAGGTTAGATGGATACAACCCTACATAAATCGAACATTTTACCGGATATTGCACTAGGTTCCGATCAATAGATACGGTTCCTACGTCAGTAATGTTAATTACACTTAACAAAATCTGAGAGATGACCCGCGTGACACTCATTTAAAATATCTGAGACCACATAGATTCGACACAATGAACAATGAGTTATATATTTGCCTACCAGGCTAAATATTGAGTCAAACGGAAGAAAACAATTTGCTCGATAATGAAAGCTGCAATTAGAGCTAATTTATTATGAATATTCACTGTTGTTCTGATATGAATTTGTTTTAGATAAAGTTTAATAAAAGGGCAGATATACGTTTCCTAACATAATGGAGAAAATTTAAGCTTTACAAGAGCTGTTGGTTAATTAAACAGTATAAAGGTCATTTTAAAATCATGATAAAATCTCCTCGCCGAATACACATGCATGTTCACAAAAATTCGGTTTGTCAGACTAAAACAGTTCGTTGTGTGTTTCACTGTATACACTGCAAAAATTCCTACTTCCCTTCCTAGCTTCACTACACTTATTGCAATGATATGTAGGCTTACGCATCGCCCCCAAAAGGTTGCAACCAAACTGTTAGTAAATAGAGGTTGCTATATATTTGGTGTAACTATTGTTATGCACCGATTCTTAGTCAAATTAAACCACGTAAGCCAGTTGAAACAATCGGCTATGAAAATTCTGTAGACGCAGCTCTACCCATGCTGCATTTTTTCTTTTTCAATTTTTAAAATGGTACAAGATATCATTTTTTTCTCGAATTTGGACGCCTCATATGTGACATAAATGCAAACTTACAATTTATTTGTGCATAAATGTAAATTGTTCTTCTTAACGGGAGGAAGCTGCGTGACAAATCATACACAACCTATTCTAAACGTACTGTTCAATAGGCCTACTACGATAAGTTTACGTCCCGCATGTCCACACATCCACGTGATTTTGAGTGTCCAATGATACAACTTTTAAGAAATGTTAACCCAAGATGGAGCCTTGCATAGGCAGGAAAACGTGACCAAGGGTGGTTATACAAGCAATACAATAGTACCTTAATTAGATACTTTGAAAACCGACAACCGAAAACAAATGGCAAAAAATATTATTGCATACACATGAATATTGATGATAATAATTCAAGAAAGAGCGAATTCATACAAAACGCAATATAGAAAAAACACTATTCATTCTTTCAATGCGTTCGTAGTAGTAAACAAATATGGCAGTATTTTCGCTCTTGCGTATTATTTGTTTTCGTCAAACATCACACACACTCACATACACACACACATACTCACAGATACAGTAAAACCAAGACAAGAGAGGGATAAAGTTTACACACACATAATGACATGATTTTAAAGTGATAAAATTGTCTCGCCAACACCTGTCATGACATCACGAGGTAAGCACTTAGTATGCGTGTCATCCTGTTGTCATTCTACTGATTTTCCTCTTGGTCAGTATTAATTTACGGAATGATAAATCTAGAAAGGTCTCTGTCGCCCTCTACATTCTGAGTAGATAGTTGGAACGACAGGACAAAATAAGAGAGTGAAACAATATGCGACTACTACTACCGTCTGAATCAAGAAGAAAATGGAAATGAGACAACTAAATGTTGAAGGTCATCGTGACAGTAGTAATATATATATACTGATTAAAGGTAAAATGATTTACAGGGTAACTAACTCACAAGCCTTTCTTTCAGGATGCAGTAGCTGAGAGTGTAGCAAGTAATGCGCGCCAACTTGGCATACACTGGACTGTCTAAATCTGTATTGAGGGGCACGTTTAAGGCTGATGAAACAGCCCGTTTCATTCAATATTCAATATCTCGTCACGTTAGTGTCGAAAAACTGACCACAAAAGAATGTGCATTGTGATCTTGTTGAACATTGTACAATCAACTTTAATTTATATTTATCATATTCAAATCAACGGAAGAACGTGGTGGACTGATGGCTGACATTTGACTTTAACAAACAGGTATATTATCACTATGGTGATTAAATGTACACAGCCGTTTTCCAAAGGAAGAACCATAGGGATGGGAAGCATGGTCTTAATGGCAAGGATACCTCCACAGCATATTATGGACGAAGAACAGTACAACCCCGCACCCCCTTCCCTCCTTGTTTTTAAAACCAAAATTACGGTCCTTTGATGATTACGTGCTGCTCATAAACGTGCCACTGTGTCGGGGGACACTATACAACTGTACACACTGTACCCCATAGCGATTTGGCTAACATGACGTCAGTTCAATTATTACAACCACTGTTAACCTAACATTCCACTCTGTCAGGTCAGTGAGGTCACCAACCTTCCAGCAGAAAAAAAAGAATGAGTAAAACTTCTTGAAAGACAAATTTTGAAAACATATTTTTTTAAACAAATTAAGTTGAAAACAGAATAAATAAAGAAAGACGCGACAAGTGTTTTCTATAACGTTGAAGAAAAAACAAACAATCCTTTTAAACTCCTTTCTTCATTTGTCGTCCTCCACCACTACGTCCAAAGAACAAAAAGAATAATAGCGCTAATACTACGCTCACGCAGACTCCCGCAATTAGAAAGAATGGAGTCTGGGGTGCATCCTGTTCAACTTTAACTTCCAAATTTGCTTCTTCTTCTTCTCTTTCCTGTAAAAGGATCGAAATGTGCAAATTAAAACAGTCAAATGCAATTCCAGTGATGCGCTGTTTAAATAACACTATAGTGTTAAATATAAAGTTGTAAAAAAAAAATTAAAAAAATCAAATACTTTCATCATTCATGTCAACATAAATGCAGCTCTATCCAAAATAATTACATCCAAATCTTATATAATATCCATGTTTTCCAGTTTTTACTCAATTATCGTCTTAACATTTCTTTTAAATATTCGACACACTTGACTGACAACCTGGGGCGCAACCGCCACTGTTTGTACTGGAGGGGGTGGGCCTAAGATATACGTCATCCATGGGAGGGGGCTAATGAATTGGTGGCTCCTCCCTTTTTTGAGAAAATTTGGTAAAAGTGGAGGCTGCTGTGATACCAAATGGAGCTATATTTTGCAACTTTTGAAACAATGTTGAAGAGTTTTCGACTGTTTAGGCCGTATACCGCACATATGTTATATATTTCTGAATTGTACGCTAGGATGTGTTTGACGTGGGGGGGGGGGGCAAATCCCCCTGATTCAACCCCCCTCCCCCTCCCACGAAAGATACGCGGTTGCGTCACCTGTGGACAGCATCCTGATCGGGATCAACAAGGGATCAACAATGGAAACCTAGCACACACAGTACAATACAAGTGTTAACACCCCAATCGTGTGACTCATTTCAATTAGTTTTTAAGTTGTTCTCCCTTAAAAACGAAAGAGAAAATTAAATCTAGACAGGAAATTAGCATACTACTTGAATGTTTTCAAGAGTCAAATTAGGCTGCACCCTTAATATTACATTTTGTGTGATAAGATGAAATTAATTAAGCCGATGTCTAACCTTAGTAATGCAGTATTAGGTACACGTTATTCAGTCGGAGGCGGACTACAGAGAGCATCCAGTTAGTATTCATGAGCCCATATAATTTGTGAGCATGTATATACACATAGTAATTAGCTGAGGCTGGCCCAGTTAGAAAAGACTGGGGGTGGGGGGGGGGGCTTGAATAAAATACTTAATAAAATAAAAAAAATATATAAAAAAAATTAAAAAATAAAATAAAATAAAACACTGCATGTTAGAGGAAGTCTCCTCATTCTCTTATTTTGATATCGTTAATCAGTTTTCCTGCTTTCTGACATCGCCGATTTTTTGAAATGTTTTAACGTCACTTCTTTCAACACATCAATCTCTATGTATATCCCATACAAGCCAAGCCAGTATACGTGTATAATTCGACTAATGGTAGACACTACGCCTGTTATTAACTGAACAATAACATGAGGAGGGATAGAAATTAGACTTTAAGGTTTAAAGAGAGTTCGCGTCGGAAATATTTAAGTGACACACACTATACCTTGTATATCAGATGTCAATATTCGACAGTGCAGATCTACACATTGATTATTTAATTGATACAAATTCGAAAAAACAAGTCCTTTTCTAATGAAAGAATTTGTCACAATTTGTCACAATTTTTCTTTCTTTTCTTTTAGCCAGGCCCAGGACATATGTAGTATAGTTAATAATCCAAAGCAATTGTAACACTGTAATGACAATCACTGTCGAGGGCTGACATGAAATTCCACCCAGTTTATAAATTGACTGCATCTCCTTCATGATGAGTTAACAAAGAGAAAACTTGCATCGGTAATATGCAAAAGAGGGTGATAGCTATCTGGAAAAACCTACAACCCACTGTCTATGTCGAGTTATATACTGGCCTACATTCAATGTGATTAGATCTGTAGAAAAAAAGACTAACTTGATCACAATTGGCTTTTAACACTTTTTACATTGAGCCTCCGGTTTATTTGGTTACTCTTTTTTTTTTTAACTTTCTTTCATGAAGGGCTCTTGATTTGCTATCTCTGCATGTCATCAACATTAAAGCTTTTTGCAAAGTCAGACTGGTATGTGGGAGGCTTTCTCCTTGCTACAGGGACTTGGGGCAAAGAAAATATACTGAATCAGTAACAACCTACACCTAAACATGCCAGAATTTCCATAATAAAACTGGACGATTGAAGTGAGAGAGAGGTGGAGAGAGAGAAGAAATTGAGGGACGTTTAAGGGTGTTGCTTCTATTTGAGGGGGGAGGGGGGGGCTTGATCTCTTTCTCTGATTTCTGGTATTGATAAGTAACAGGGGCAACCCCTAACATTCTGCAACTCTCCAGTCAACCTCTTACTGACATAACATATAAGCACATAGCACGGCGTGTATTGCATCTATATATACCATCATCATACATTTGCACATGGAGTTATGAGAATTTCAGGTTCAGAAAAAAAAATGCCAACACCAAACCTGGTACTTGTGTGACACACAGATTTCCATGGTAAAGAAACAAACAAGATTTTACAAAGTCATTTTACAACAGTTCCATCAGAAATAAGAAAGAACAGTTTGAGTTCATGTTTAACTACACCACAAGACCAAGTGACTATTAAGAAACATTCTCCCCAATTAACCTAGCCTATTAACCCCCCCCCCCCCCAAGGGGTTCTAGCAGGAAGGATAAGAAAAATCCAGTAAAAACGCTATGAAGGGGGTGTGCACAGACAAAACAGCAAGTCGTACAAAAAGAGTTGGGTTGAATAATCGACTACGTTTAAAAGTGCGAGCATTAACAACGTGCACTATCTGAAATGTTTTGCAAACAAAATTTACTTTAGAATGAGAGTTATCATGTTATCAAGGGCATAGGAACCGGGGGTGCTGGGGGGCCCCAGCCCCCCAGTGAAAAATATGGGGGGCGGAAGTATCATTCCGCAACCCCTTTTTCATTTCCAAATGAGAAAAAAAATCTCATTTGGAGCACCAAATTGCATCTAAGGCCAGGCGAAAATGCAAAATTATTTACAAAATGGAGTGGGTGTTGAAGTGTGCTATATTGCACCAAATTGCATCTGAGGCCACCTGGAAATGCAAAAAATTCCCTCCCCTTAGACCCCTCCCCAGGCCGGCCATCAGTCTTCAGCCCCCCCCCCCCACTCAAAAGTACCTTCCTACGCCACTGCATGTTATTATGAACGAAAATCATAGTAACTGTGAGTTAAACCCCAATGAAGATAGCTGAGCCCCTAAAAATGTCATCAAGAAATACCTAGGAACAAGCAAAGATAAGTAAACAATAAACCATTGACCCCACATCAGTCCAATTTATAATATATAAAAAAAAATTACTTTCATTGGTGAGACTTTTGAGAAAAAAGTTGCACCCATACCATAAAGAAATGGGTCTCTACTGTAATTTATTAACATTTAGAAACCTGGTTTTCTTTGTTGTTGGTAGTAAGCTATGCAAACCTTAAAAACCATCTTTGAAATCCACATTGATCTGGTTTGTTGAAAACAAAAGAGTTCAATATTAAGTAATTATCATAGTAGTATGGACAGCTTGGGTATACGAAATGAAGTTAAATAACAAAAGCAGTATTTGGTACATGAAACGCCATAGACCACTTTAACAATGCACAACCTGATGCCTAATCTCTAGCAACGATTACTAAGAAGAGTCTAAGAAGAACATTCTTTATATTAACATAATAGACACAAAAAATAAGACATGTCGTATTTGTAACTACGACAGACAACAGACTGAAATAAGATTGCTAGCACTCATCGGAAGGATGGAGTTTTTCTTGCGCATTTGAAGGTAAATATATCTATATATATTTAGAAAGCTTAAAATACTTATAGGGCTAATTCTCTGAAAAACTGGTCAGCAGAAAAAGAAATCAAAACAAGATCTGTTTAAGATAGCAAACGATGTCCTCCCCATTTGTCTCTATGCCCGGTGGATATTATTCTGTTGATGTCAGATGCAAGGCTTTCCCCTCCTCACGTGAAAGATGCACTTAAGAAGCTACAAATAATCTCATCATCATCATCATCATCTTCGTCATCATCACACATGAGCTAGGATACCTGACAATCTATTGATTTACAGCTGACGTTACCTCTCATTTATCATATATGATACACTTGTTTCTTTGATTGGAGTATCTCATACCATCAGAGATACCGTAATTTGTCAGAGAGGATACCTCAAACACCGTAGGGAAATAGGACGATGACACAGTTCAATTTCAAACAAAAATTATGATGAAGAGCAAGCAATGCCAAAGAAATAAGACAAAACAAAAATAGAATTAAAACATGGGCCATATAGAGCGAGAATTGAAACTGGAAATGAATGAGCGGCCCACTTACAACGAGAGAAACGAACGAAACGAACGAAACTCACAGGTAAGAGATAATTACGACAACAAATCTGAGGCTTTCGCTTATCTTTCAGTTCTGCAAGAATTATGCAAAGGGGCTTCATAGTTTTGTGATGATTTATCCAATTATTGAGATATGAAATGGGAACATTTGTGGACAAAACGAAAAACAAATATGAAATCCTTCTCTGAAAACCAGCGGCCCGGCTTTGAGGGCTCGTATGGTCCAACAAGTTATGAAACAAACACTTTCCTGCAGACTTCATTTTGTCTGACTTTGTACAGGATTTTAATGCTGGAGTCACTGGTTTTAATCCTGTCCTTGGCAGCTGGACAGAAATCTATGTAATTCATACCCGTGTTTTTTTTTGGGGGGGGGGCATTGTGTCCCAAATGTGTTGAAGAGGACAGGCTGTTAAATGTAATTTCAAACCACCACCATGTGATGCTTCTGTTTACATTATTATGTACACCCCCACCACCCTCCCCCCCCTGCAAGAGATTATACAAAACTGATTGAAGCTACAGATCTATGTGCAGATTTTTATGTAGGGATCAAAACATTTTAATTGTTGATCCTTAACATTAATAACTTAGAGATTTGAAAAGTTTTGGAATAATACATATATAAATATTTATATACATATAATTTACAAAAGGAAAAATTTTAAGATTATCTCAATTTCTTTTGAGTAAAAAGAAGAAACATTAGAAAAAATCCCTTTCATACTGATTAAAAACAAAAATCATAGGAGGGGAGGGGGGATGGATTCGACATGAAAAGTGACACAGAAGATATGGCAGACCAAGTACAATACTGTAGGTCAACTTTCTGGGACCAAACAAAACTGATAATTGATACAATTATTAAGGTCATCCAACAACTATTCTTCATCCGCTTTTAAAAACCCCAACATGATGTTCTGTAATTATTAACTTTTCCCTACATATCACTATTCTTTACAAGAAACCTTTCTTGCATATTAAAGTCACTCGTTAAGAAAATGGCTCAGATGGGGAATTTTTTCCCTTCCTTTCTTCCAAGACTACACTTTAAACTTCCAAGAACTTTCACGACCTGGAAAAGAGGTTTTTCTATTTCCTTACTCTCTTCCACAAGTCTGTTGGTTGGTTCTTATGAATAACAAAATGATTGGCCGATATTTCATTTTTGTAAGGAACGCGAATGCTCAGCGAAACTTTACTCCAAATTGTGCTGCCAAATAATACATTCATTCCTAACTGACACCAATCCTTCAATTGAGCCACACATATTCAATTCAGTAAAATGGAATATTAAGAACACCTCTGTAAGCACTACATTATGTATGTGTAAGAACTTACAATCCATATCAGGTGGCTACTAAGTTAACAGTCATAGCTCATTTTTACATGTACTGACTTTTGCAAGACCCATATCAGATGAGTTAAACCAGGGATTTATCCTCGAGGAAAAAACTCACCTTCTTTTTTATCCATCCAGGGCTCAAACATTATCCATCCAGGGCTCAAACCCACAACAAAGCCTCCATGTGCCTTTACTATCAAATGCCACTGCATTTTATCCCCTCGACCATAGCACCCTGCGATAGGGCAAGTGCCCTGAACCTACACATGTACAACTGTCGCTCTTTTTCCTGACAATAATTTATCTCTGAAAACCAGAAATTTTCCAAATTAGATACTCCTTTAAGGAAACACAAAATTGGCACTCAACAAAACGGATGTAACTAGACAGAGACCTTTTTTTTAAGAACGATACTTGTTAATATGTTTTTTTTTCTTTCTTTCTTGATAGAATGGAAGTTTTAAAGTCACCCACCTTATGACTACTCCAGCTTTGCCTTTGGTTGAAGTTATGAAAGGAAGACAGATGAAAACAAGGCGAGAATGGGAATGTAGATAGAACGGTAGGTACTGTAGGTACAGTAGGTAGTCTTCTAAAAAGTTGATGAACTAAAATGAATCAATTGGCTTTCTTTGATGATGATTTGCTGCCTCTTAGAATGTACAGGAGGAGAAGAAGGACAACGATGAGGAAAAAAGCAGCAGCAGCCAAGCCGAGAGGCAGACCAGAGGAGGATGCTCGGTTTACAAACAGCTGACAGAAGAAAAGAGAAGGAAGAAAGCGATTGAGTGAACTTTAATAAAATGATAAAATATGAAAACTAAAAAAATATAAAATATGAAAACTAAAAAAAAAAAAAAAAATTAAAATGAGTTACCACTGGCTTATCCCTGGGAAGGTCAGGATTATTCTCAATAGGCTAAAACAATAGAAAAGAAACACCACATGACCACCGTTTTTTCTATAGCTCTGATAAAGGGTTAAATTAATTTGCTACAGATGAACAAAACAGTAAACTCAGGACAGGAGTTTAGAAGACGAGCTAAAGAAACGGTAAAATAAACTCACAGACATGACATTTTGTTTTCTGTTGAAATAAAAACTCTGTAAAGCTGTTCAGTGTGTGTATTCATGCAGTTTTAAATGGGAGAACTACAGGAATGAAATACAAAGTGGTTGATCGTTGAATTTATTCGACACAATATTACTATTCCTTCTTGGTATCTCTTGTGAAAGTTTTCTTTTTGCATGCTGGCCCTTCAAATTCAGCTCTATCTTTGAAAGTGAATTGCTTTCATAAATTCTTCAAAAATAAAAAATCTTGTCGCACATTTGCAAGAGATCAAAAAAGAAAAAGAAAAAGAAACAATTTGACATGGTTATTTGTGAGAATCGAAGAAAACTAGGTTTTTAAAACAATTTTTGGAACTGTACAAAATGAATAAACTCCTTAATTTAGGGAAGCCAAAGGCTTTATCAGCAGTCTGCAGGATAAAACAGTTAACTTCAGAGAAGAACATTGATTCCACCTCTTTATGTATTGCCCTCCTTTAATCAGCATGCACAAAATCTCCTGAACGAATGCCATGCAAAAAAGCCGATAAATATATATTCCATCTGTTAAAACTGTGTTCAATTAAGCTTGAATGTGTTTAAGAACGATGTTGACAAAAGCATCAATAGCACATTGCCAGAGCCTGATATGAAATAATTTTACTAATCATTTCCTTAGCTGTCCTTACACACTTCTTGAGTGTAAAATAAAAAACCCTGGAGGTTGACTAGAATTTGATAAACCCATCAACAAAAATATGAGTTTAACAGATTCACTTTTTGTTTCCAATACCGTGAGGGTGACTTCTATTTTAAGCACTGTGCAGAGGGTTTATATGAAATGTGATGTCCCTACAGGTGCAAACAAAGTAGCCTACAATAAACTATATAAGAGAATTCAACCACATCCAAAAATATTTTCGGCCACTTTCAAGATACTCAAATGACATTTCCTCAGAGCCTGCAAAAATATACGCTTTGGTGTAATTTGACTTTGTATTTCTTACGGGAGCAAAAACTGGGTCAGTCCATGCAACAGTTCATCAAAGGAAAAAAACTTCCCTTTAATACAATGTGTATGAATGCACAGTATGAGAGTACATTTCATCACACAAACCTTTTCTCTAATGCAGTGACTCAAAACAGAATTTCGTTCAATGCGTTGCGAGCAATTTCCACGCAATGTGGTTGATCGAAGACGACATTAATTCAATGTGGTTTCAAGCAAAACAGTCTTCTTTAAATGTTGTTCCAACAAATTTTCATTCTAGTTCAAGCAACTTAAACATCAACGTGGGCAAAAAAAAATTTAAACAAGATAAAAAAAATTAAAACTTATTTTGGCGGCCCTGATTTGCGTATATTATAAGACGTTGTCTTAATTTACAGTGAAAGAGAGGTAATCCATCAGTAGAAGTTTCCACGTCAGCAATTGATTTTGAACGATCAACAGACACCCATCTAAAGAAGGAAAATATCCCTCCTTGAACTTTCTCGAGCGAGTAATTCATGAAAACTTTTGATTCTTCAAAATGCATATAAATATTAACTATATGCATTATGCAAATCACCAAATTTACAGAAATCATAATATTTCTTCATATTTTTAATCTACTAGACATACAGTATCAAACATACTGCAAATGCTATAGTAGGATGTTAGCATTGAGAAGTTTATCAAATTCAAATTGACTGCCTCATAAGAGGCAGGGGAAATGTTTAAGGAGCCTTTCCATGCATTACATTTATGATTGCCTGAGCAGGAAATTTGGTTGCCTAAAGAACAATGTAGCAAAACTAACAATGACCAATATGTAGACTGTAGGAGAGATGTGTAAGTGATGGTGAATAGAAAACTAACTGTGTGAATCATACCAATTTATCCTTTTACCTAATTGGCCGTATTTAGTTACAATACAATATAGATTTGATCTAAACCACTAGTCTCCCGGCCG
Source organism: Apostichopus parvimensis (assembly GCA_000934455.1). Classification (NCBI taxonomy): domain Eukaryota; kingdom Metazoa; phylum Echinodermata; class Holothuroidea; order Aspidochirotida; family Stichopodidae; genus Apostichopus; species Apostichopus parvimensis. The sequence goes on from KN890142.1 coordinate 19,274, forward strand.
GACAACCTCCAAAAGCTGGTTATGGTTGTCCGATCACAGAAATTTGGTAAAATCGGAGGGCCATTAAAAAATTGGCCCACGTAGGGCAACAGATACAGTAGATGTTTGATGTTAAAGTTTCAAAATAGAGTCATGGTGTTTCAAAATAGATTCATGGTGTTCCTCTGAGCCATGCTTTATCTCAGCGGAAAAATAATTTGACAAAAATTCAAACAAACAAACAAAAGCGATAAAGTTACCTTAATCTCTTCTGCAATCTGCTCTGTAACCTTGTCACTGCAACAGTAAAGGGATAGAGAGAAATATTCTATTTTCAGTTATTTTTGTTTTTAACTTTTTTTTTTATGTACCTCTGATGTATGTCAGGAAGCCCCACAAAACAAGTATGGGGAGGTAAAGTAATTCAGTACCACTTGTGAGAGATCAAGAAAATGAAGCATCATTGTGAATGATAGTATGTTTGCAATATAATACACAGTAGCATGTTACACATTAAATTTCAAGGAAACTATGTAACATTTTGCCAAGGGAAGTTGCAAACTTGGTAATTTAGGTCAAGATAAAAACTCCCAGGAGATGGTAACGTATAATTTTGTGAGAGCGAATGACAAGTTGTGAAGATGATGACAACAATGGGCATCCCAGAGGAATACTAATAGCACTCTTGGAATGGCAATTGGAGATCAAAAAAAACAAAAAAAGAGGCTATGGTGGATGTGGGGGGGGGGGGAATCATGAACTAACCTAAATTCAACGGCATTTTACCCCTAAAAAAAAAAAAAGAGGAATTTCCAGCTTTTCATCAAATAATTCGGTGGAGTGATATTTTGATGACATAAATCTGTCTCCCTGGCGGCAATGTACTCGGTTAGCTTGATCAAAGAGGAAGTGATGTTAAGAATGGTTAGGTGTTCAATGAAAGAAAGAAAAATACTCTTGTTTGGATGTGAGAACTTGCCAAAAGGCGATGCTATCATGACATGGATGCTGTATATGTGTGGCTACACGTGTATATTACACGTGTATGACATGTAAATTACGTATTATATTACGTGTATATAATTACGCGTATATTACATATATATTATGTGTAGACATTACGTATATATTATGTGTATATTACCTGTGTATATTACGCGTATATATTACATGTATATTACAGGTTTATTGCGTGTATATAATACATGTAGATTAACGTATATATTACGTGTGCATATTACGTGTATATAATTACGTGTATATTACATAAATAGTATGTGTAGACATTACCTACAGATTATGTGTATATATTAAGTGTATATTACGGGTGAATTGCGTGTATATAGTACGTGTAGATATTACGTATATATTACGTGTGTATTTTACGTGTATATATTAGTGAATATATTTCGTGTATATATTATGTGTATATTACCTGTATATATATTACGTGTATATTACGGGTTAATTGACTTACAATGGCGTCTTGGGAGGCTCCACCGGATCTGCTCGCGAGTGTTGATAGGCGCCAGATGCAAAAGCCAACAAGTTTGAAAACTCGGTGTCTGGCAGGTGGTAATCGTACTTGTTTCCATGCCTAAAGCTGATGGAAATGCAAGTGGAAAATTGTGAAACTTTAATCGACTGCATCTGATAACAGTGCAGCTGTATAGAAGAGAATCGAAATTTGGTTCCTCGGATCACGAAGAACTCGTTACCACAGAATTTTGAAATCGAAAAAAAATAAAGCATTTCACTGCACTTTGACAAAGCTATTTGTTTATATTATAAACTTAATTATCTGTATATAAGGATATAAATACTGTAAGACTTTTTTTTTTTTTTTTTTAATTTTTGAAAGAAAATTGTGCTAAAATGTTTCGTCTTGACAAATCATATTGTTTTACATAAAAATCAAAAGAGTGGCACGAAGAAGTCCGATAGTGAATGTCAAGAATGTTTCAAATGACTCAGTCATCTCTTTATTCTAAGTTAACCACTCTGTAACATCCTGAGTCCATCACTTCAGAGAAGACAACAAACAGTAGAGAAAATGTTAGGATCCATCTCAAAAGCACATACGCTAGCCCGGCCAGAAACAAAAGCACATACGCTAGCCCGGCCAGAAACAAAAGCACATACGCTAGCCCGGCCAGAAACAA
>KN890143.1:0-10771 GCA_000934455.1 Apostichopus parvimensis
AGTGGACGTTTCTTGATTCTCTGTATTTCGTTACTGTAACATTCACTACGGTTGGTTTTGGAGATCTGACCTTTGATCTATCTCGTATGTTTCAAAGTGACCTTGCTATTATCTGGCTTGTTATCTACATGTCTTTGCTGATGCAGGTTGGCCTTTTATTAACGGCTGGATTTATAACCGTTTGGTCAGAGAGAGTGGAAAGGAATGTGAAAACGGCGAAACGAAAAATTGAGAGTAAATTGTCGACAATTCGAGTCTCTGAGACATAGTCGTATACTATTAATAAATTTGGCAAGGTTTTTAGAAAAGACATTGAGGCAATATATCGTTATTGTTCTTTGATTGGTCAATTGATAAATGAACTGGTTGAATGATTGAATGATGATAATCTGATAAATGATTAATAATGTGACTGATAACTTGATTGATTTATTAATTGATGGTGGAAGGAATAATTGATTAATGAATGTACTATAGGTAAATGGTGGAATCACTCATGAATCGATTGATAGATAACTTGACTGATGAAATGATTGTTTTAACTGATCAATGCAAGAAATGATCTATTGCTCGATCGATTTTTGGATAGTATGATGACATGATGGTGGCATGTACACACATGACATCAATACAAATAATAACAATAATATATTTTGTGCATGTATGCAAACAATTGTGCATTGACTGTAAATGAGATTATGTATTTAAACAGGCATGCATAAACATAATAGATATTTAATATATTAATTTGTAGCAAACTCAATGTTAACCTTATTCTTGACATTGTTACATTAAGTTTCATTCCATTCATGAAATTCCAGCAATAATCAAATATGCAAACGTTCACATGAACTTGGTGTTTCGCATCCTACGATATCCTGAGGTCGGTGCTCGGCCTACGAATGCCGTAAAGGTCATGCACATGCGGAAATGAGGGTAAAGGGTTCAAGTTAAAACCGACTAGTAGTTGTCTTTATGTAATAGTAGGAGAAGTAATAGTAGTAGTATTGTAGTAGTGGTAGTATTAGTAGCAATAGTAGTAGTAGTAGCAGTAGAGGCGGTTGCAGTAGTAGTGGTAATAGTAGTAGTAGTGGTAGTAATAGTAATAGAAGTACGCCGCAGAAGTGGTATTATTAGCAGCAGTATTAGTTAGTATAGTAGTAGCAGTAGTAATAGCAGTAGCAGTAGCAGTAGTAGTAGTAAAGTAGTAGTGGTAGTATTAGTATCAATATTAGTAGTAGTAGTAGCAGGAGTGGTAGTGGTGGGAGTAGTAATAGTAGTAGTATTAGTGGTAGTAGTAATAGTAATAGAAGTACTGCAGTAGTGGTGTTATTAGCAGCAGTATCAGTAGCAATAGTAATAGTAGTAGAAGTAGTAGTACAGTAGTAGTAGTAGTAGTAGTAGTAGTAGTAGTAGTAGTGGTTATATAAGGAGCAATAGTAGTAGTAGTAGCAGCAGTAGTAGTAGTGGCGGTAGTAGTAGTAATAGTAATAGTAGTAGTAGTATAGTAGTAGTAATAGTAATAGAAGTACGGGAGTAGTGGTAGTATTAGCCAGAGACATAGCCAGGAATTTGAAAGGGGTGTGGGCACTTTTGTGATTGATATGGGGTAGGGGTGAAAGGGGTGAACAATTGAAGGTCCTTAGATGCGATCTGGTGCAATGTTTTTCCAGTTTCATCATTATCATATGATACCATATTATCAGCAGATTTTGTTTCCTGTTTGAATTCTTTTACATGTTCTTTTCAGAAAGACAAACATTTTACAATTTTTCCAGTAGAATGATTCTTGTTTATTGTCCAATGTCTGGACTTTAATACATTTGACGAACTTAACTGATGGTTGTGGCGGAGCGTCAATGCAGTCAGGTGTCGGATGCCCCCCCCCTCCCTGACGGACTCAAATAGACTGCTGGCGCCCTTTTCAGCTTTTTACCACTTTTTACTTATTCGCGATTATTGACTTTTTTATTGCGCTCTCATCTAACCTATTGACATTTGTCACATTATGTTATCTGCAAATTAGTCTTTACTCAAAAAATGTCTGTACGCTCCGCGCCAACCTGTGTTGGCGCTCCGCTTAGATAGTGTCGAAAGCGCCCCTACAGACCATTCTCGCCCCCCCCCCCGACCAGTACCCCTAGCTCCGCCACTGACTGATGGACAATATAAACTTTCATATTTTGTAAGACAGCCAGATGTGCAGTGGCCTAAAAACAAATATCGTTATCGCAGTGTATTAGCAGTGTAATAATTATTTATAGGAAGCGCGTATCAAGTACGATTGCTAGCTTAGCTTCATAACATGCTGTTCGTGCAACAACTTAGGACGAATCATAAAAAGGATGAGAACGAACGTTGATGACGTCGTTGTGCATACGGTTCGTGACACTCCATCGAGTGCGGTTAGGTAGGCAATATGTATTTTATTACGCAGTGGCCAACTGTAGGCTTGTAATAGGCTATAGGCTAAATTTAGCTAATTGCATCTGCCAAACTAAGTAGATGCATCAGTAGGCCTGAATGTTACTACGATTATAATCGAGTTAACGGAGCTGACGAGTATTCAAGATCAAAAGAGCACTGACAAAATACCATACTAAGAAACAACAGTTTTAACATTTCTTCGACACTGAAAGTGGTGGAGCAGTCGCTCCCCCTGGCTACGTCCCTGCAGCAGTTTTAGTAGCGATAGTAGTAGTAATAGTAGTAGTAGTAATAGAAGTACGGTAGTTGTGGTATTATTAGTAGCAGTAGTGGTAGTAGTAGTAGTTGTGGTGGTACAGTAGTAGTATTATAAGTAATAGTAGTGGTATTAGAAGTAATAGTATTACTAGTAGCATTATACATGTCTGTTACTAACTTAAGTTCAAAAAAGTATTAAAGAACGAAAAGTTTGTGCGACCAAACTGTCGGGTCTAAATCTTTCTAGAAATTTAATATTGAATTGTTTTTTTATTGATAGTTTTTTCTATAATTAATTTGTTTTGTTTCTTCGCAAGGTATAGACCTTACTAAAGAAAACCTTTTCCATCACATAGTGATATTAATGTTGTGCTATCATCCCATTAATCAATTGCATGAAAACACCTGATTGTTGATTCTTTGCACTATAAACCTAAATATAAATATGAGCATAGTATATGCCTCAGAATATGCCTCAGAATGTACCATTTTATGGTTCCGAGGGAGGGGGGGGGGGCATCCACCTAACCCCCTACACTTGAGACGGCATTTAACTAACTGATGGCAGCACTTCCTTTCAAACTACTGAATCTGCACCTGGGTGTAGATGGCACTAAGCAACTAAACTATTTGTACCTGGCGTCATCAAAACAAAAGTGGATGGCGGTATATCACTTTCGATTAACATAACCTGCGAACACGAATTTCTTATTGTATTGTTTTTTTGTACACTACAATCATGTCAATAATTGAGAGGATACAGGATAGACTAAATAAACGACGGATATTCTTTTCTATCTTTCTTTCTTGGAGTCTCGAATCAATTATGCGAAGTCTGCCCTAACTTAATATAAGCACTCATCGCAATATCTGTATATATAGGCCTAATCCATAACCCCTGTCTGACGCGGCTGGAATTTCATCTCCTCCTGTGTCAAAATATTTCAGTGAGAGAAGGCTGTATGTATATTATCACGAATATTACATTAATTCGGCACTAGTAGTCATGCAGGCAGATGTATGTGTGTATTTGTGTTGTGACGCCTACTTGTAAACATGATATCTCAAGGAGGGAAGCTTGGACCAATCTCATATTTGGTGTCTAGGAGTATCACATTGAGTAGAAAAAAAAGGTTTTTATTTTGTTTTTATTATTGTCATCTTTATTAAGGGTAGTCCTGCTCAGTGCAGAAGCACTGCTTTCCAGAGGAGTCCTCGAGGATAAAGTTCATTTGTGGTCAAATTGTGAAAAACTTGTAAACACGATATCTCAAGAAGGGACCAATCAATGTAGTTTTGACACGTTCAGTACAGGAAGCCTATGGTTTTTGGTGGTGATGACATGTGCGTTTCACCTCATAAGAATAGGAGAGGCTGTTGGCAATTGGAAATTAACTTAAGGGCATCCGTAGATAAGAATCAGAAGTCTCGATCAAATTTCCATTGAGTAAAAGGGTGTGAAGACTCGCGCAAAAAGACACGTCTAATGCCGGTAATCTGACCTAGTTTCGGATGAGGTGTAACAGAAGTTTAAGACACCACCATCGATCCCAGAAATACGCACACAGCTTGCTACCGTCGGTAATTCAACACTATAGTGTACAGTCAGTACATACAGCTGCGGTCAATACCCACAGTACAGTGTTCATAGCAGCGATGGACATCTCAGGTCTAGATAAAAGATAACAAGGTATTACGTTTCATTACTGTCTGCATTTTGTAGCGACAAGCAGAAAACTTCACTTGCAAGCAACGGAAAGTTAACTTTTTTCAGAGCGCGGCACGCGGTTTGGGGCGAGTCTTCAATGCCTTTAAGTGTGTCGGTAACTTATGGAGTTGCCATGTACGTCGCTGCATACATGCCTGCGCACAAAGGTGTATAATGAACGTTGTACTGTTGGTTCATACGACTTTGCTATTGGAATGGTCGATATCATTGTGAATCATCGGTATTATATCTTTGCTTCCATTGTTGAAGTTTCCGTTGTATTTCGCAATTGACGAGATCCAGTGCCAAATAAAAACTTCAGGACTGGGATGCATGTAGTAACTTTGGGGAAATGACCAGGCGCCGTTTAAGAACATTAACTGTCATCTAGGGTTAGAAGCTTTAGAGGCAAACCAGACACAAAATCTTGGGGACCAGGGGCTAAAAATCGCCCGGTGCCTGCTAAATGTAGGGCTTGTATTGGTGTACCACATTGAGTAGAAGAAGCCGGTTGTCTTTGGTAGAGATCAATCTGTATGCTGAATACAAGGAAAGTTTCCATCTCGGTCATCAGCTGCCATTGTGAATATTGTTTGTCATATCTCAATGCTTTTTGCTGTACTACTTAGATTGAAGTATGTTGTTCATCCTGCAGCTAGCTCTACCCTACAGCCTATAATGTGTCACATTCATATAAGATTATTCATGTAGCATCATCGAAACCACACTGCAGTTTGGCTGTCTGGTTTCCAAAGGTTTACTTTTCTGTTCATCTTTGGAATATGATTACACTGCATGGAGTGTTTGTCAACGATATAATCTGCAGTTACCGTTGCTTTAAATGTATACATTCAAGCTTGTTTCTAACAGAAGATAAATAATTTGTACATAAAAATAAAATATCATAAATAAAACGAGGACATTATCGGCTGATTTGCTAACATCATACCCATCGGTCTGCTGTTCCCAGATGCATTAATTTAATAAAAGGAACGCTGACCTTTAAAATATAGGCCTACATTGTCGTGGTTAAGCTTGTCATCGGGAAATTGTGTTCACCAACTACAGTACAAACTTGAAAAACAGAAAATGTTTCAAACAGTGAACAGTTATCACAGTTTGAGCTTGCAAACTGATTTTAAGCACATTTCCATATTTTGTTGGTTGTTCATTGCTGCGTTAAGGTCAACAACTGTAATATGCATCACGAATGTTTTCCACATAGTCTGTTCGTCTGCGGATATGAGTCTTCCATATGACTTTTGCACAACACTTCCTCCTTACAGAGGATCGATGTTACTATTCTCATTAACTGCATGGAATTGCCTCTCTGATTGTGGACGGATGCATGTGTTATTTCCTACTGATCTTTCTATGACTATTATACTGTTAGATTAAACGTGACTTCGGACTTGATTGGTATTCTTAAAGGGTGTGAAGACTCGCGCAAAAAGAAACGTCTAATGCCGGTAATCTGACCTAGTTTCGAATGAGGTGTAACAGAAGTGTAAGACACCACCATCGATCCCAGAAAATACACACACAGCTTGCTACAGTCGGTAATTAGACACTAGTGTACAGTCAGTACATACAGCTGCGTTCAATACCCACAGCACAGTATACAAACGATACAGCGATGGACATCTCAGGTCCAGCTAAAGATAACAATTAAGGTATCACGTTTCATTACTGTCTGCATTTTGAAGCGACTCGAACAATAAAGCAACAGAAAGTTAACTTTTTCAGTTGGCCGCACGCGGTTTAGGCGAGTCTTCAATGCCTTTTAGGGACATCATGCAGGAGAAACTGTTAGAGAAAAGCACCACACAGTGTCGGTGCGTAATGATACATGAGACGATTCATTGTGCAGCAGAGGTCGAACAAAAAACTTCACTTTCAACTCCCTGCATGTGAAATTTACAGGGCTTTTAAAGTGCTAACGAGATGTTAATATATTTTAGGTGAATTATCTTAGTATCGCAATATTTGTGCATTAAAATGATATTAAATATTGAGAAACGAGATGTTAATATCTCATTATCTTTACGTTGAGAAGTTGAACTTGATATTGAGATACAAGATTTTAATATGTCAATATCTGAGCATTGAGATATAGAAATATTAAGATACGATATCTCAATATTTTAATACCTGTACATCAAAATATTTATATATTAAGATACCAGATTTTATTATGCTAATATCTGTACAGCAAGATATTGAAATACTTAGATACGATATCTTAATAACCTAATATCTGTATACGTTAAGATATTGAAATGTTGAGATATGAGATCTTAATATCCTTTTGTCTCTACATTGACATATTGAAATATTAAGATATGAGATCTTAACATGTGAAAGTGACAGAGAAGTTTCTTGAAAACATTTACTATAGCATGTATATATGTGGAAAACTACTTTATTTCTTACAATATCACTGTTTTCATATTGTGAAAACGCCCTCGTAATCCAAAATCGCAAGGATATGTTGGTATCTCGTGATTATATGCAGTGGCTCTCCCGTGTGCTGGTGACAAGGACGTTATCAGAAGCTGATCAGGCCTCCCCTTTGCCTCGGAAGAGGAGCCGTAGCTTAGATACAATAATAATTCCTTCGTGACATCACTTGTGTGTACCAAGGAGCAAAAGTATGTACAGATCACTGCAGTTAGGGAAAGCTCAATACTTCGTTATTTGAGACTGTAACCGATCTTTTTTAATCTGTCCAGCAAAGGATTATTCAGAGTGTGATCATTCGCTTTAGCTAAAAAATAATGTTGGGTGGTCACCAATTTCAATTGGTCGAATTATATGACAAATTTAAGGATACATTATAGTGGGCAAAATGAAAATAGTTAAATATACGGTGCGCAAATGCCGGCTGGGAGTATAGTAACACGACGGTATACTAGCAAATTAAACAGTAAGGCTTTCTTGTATACTATGTGATGCATGATAAGGGTCATCCTCTCAACTGTAAATAACCATAATCTACTAAAAGCAAAGCTGTTAAAGATGAAGTTCTGCTAAAACTAAATCACGGAACAGTAACCGGTCCAGCTTGCCAGGTCCAAGAACCAAACTAAAATACATAACCCTGCTTGAAACTAAGCCTTAGTAGTACTGTTGTTTGGCGATGCAGTGAGGAACAAACTATACAGTTTACATCCCACATACAAAAAAAAAACACAAAACAAACATAAACAAACACAAACGAAGACATTTCTTATTCGTATACGCCAAACGGTTCAAGAATGACGTTGGTGAATTTCTTAACGCTTACTTTTCCCTTCCAAATGGTAATAATAAAAATAATAATAAAAAGCATCAAAACTTGGTTCCACGAAACGTTTTGCTGCTGCTTGATCTGTGCTGCTCGGACGTAATGCAATTCGTACGGTAGGATGTAACCGAGGTTTTCATCGATCAGTATAGATTACCGCTAGACTGCGTCTGTCTTTTGGCATTTCACTGGCATGCAGGGACACTGGCCTGCCTAGCCTAGCCTAGCTACAAGCTGATTAGCACTATAGTATAGTTACAAAGTTATCGTTGTATTAAAGCTACAGTAGTAACTAGGCTAACGCTATATCCAATTTCTAGGATAGGAAAGATGGATTCAACTCAAGTAATGGTGATTACAAACGTTGTTGAGAATGAGATGACAGTCTGACCTTGTTGTTTGTCCAGTAGGCCTGTATAGGCCTAGCTGATTTGAAATTGCTAGTTAGGAAGCTTATAAGATGCAACACGACGAAGTCCTTGTTGTACCGTCCAACCAAATGACGATGAAGATTAAATGATTGTGGTAAATGTATTTGACCTTTCTAAGGTTATGAAATGATCAATCGTATTTCGTGACAACATAAAGTATGCACATGTGAGTTACCATGCATCACTGAAGACATCTGAGAGTTACAATATGGAGACTGATTTACAAAATGCAAACAATATAATATAATAGAAGAAAGAGACCACTTGTAAGTAAACAACAATGCACCGTTAAGCGACATTTAGAAAATTAAAGCCTATAACGATTTTATTGACGGGTGGGAGGGGGGTGGGGGAGGGGAGTTGGATGTTTTTAGAGAAGTTATCTATTTCTTCTTCACCTTGACTTTTATTTTGCAAGTATTCATATACCTGTTTCCACTTGGACAACCTGATACGTACATTGAAAATAGTCAGAAATGCAGAGTAATATACTTTGGGAAGTTCTATCCAATATCTAGTTCTATCCAATGGGAAGTTCTATCCAATATCTATAGTTCTATCCAATGGGAAGTTCTATACAATATCGTTTTGCAGATTTGATATGATTGGTTTTTTACCTATTTTCCAAGCACCTGCATCATCAGCTTATACACAGCAATAACGGCATCTTTGTTGTTGCATTACTGAGAGGTACAATTCAGTTAAAAAATGCAGACATTTTTTCGAAGATGTTTCACTGAGCTTCAGCATTTGTAGGCTTAAATTGCCATAAAAATGTTCAAGAAAATGTTTGACCTCAACATGACTTTCCACTATATATCAGTCTTGATCATGCATTGAGCATTGTTTAAGGCGTTTATATTTCTCCTTTTGGATGTTGACCATCCCTCAGCTTTAAAGATGGATGCCTCTCCATAAATTGTTGGTACCCCTCCAATTCCGAGGGAGTACCTGCTCCCAGGGGCACATTATGTAAAGCCGTCTCACGTCCACTGCCATTTCCATCTAATCAAAATTAGCATGGTGAACAATATAGACGGCTGGGCTTTGTACTCTATGTATTTAACGTATATGTTACCTAAGATTGTACAACATTTGGAAAACATGCTAGGATTTTTTTTTTTTTTTCATAAAGTAAGATTAACTGTGAAGCAGCGGCTAAATACCGTGAGTAGTATATATTTTGCCACAAACAATCGAGCTTATCTGGTTCATCAAGTGTTTCTATATGTGAAAATGAACGATATTGTGACGATTAGATCGTCGAAACCTCGTTACTAAAACGTAGGCACTCTTTGTGCGAATCATTGTTTTAGTTTAGTTTAGTAGGAAAAAGGATCAGGAGGGACACTCAAGTCCCCATCAAGGACCCTATGAAGAGAAAAAAAATTGAAGACACAAAAACTCAGACCCGATTACAATGCTTCAAGTGCTTGTCCAAAGCATTTTTAAACCCATTCACGCTACTTGCAGGTACAACTTTCTGAGGCAAACCGTTTCACTCATTCACAACCCTTATCGAAAAAAAAGGTATGGTGAACATATTGTTTTGGGTGTATCAAGATAACCTTCAAATCGCTGCAAAGCACATTGGAGAATTTTACACGTAAATCTCTGTGGGCACTAACTGTACAGTAACGCCACCTTTATGCAAACAGCTGGGATGCTTAAATGCACTTCGTTCCCTGCATGTTTGTTATCTTTTCTCCGAACGATTCTGAACCCAGGCAAACTTTAGACCAGTAGTCTATTCTACTTTGAGACATACTTTGAGGCTACTTTGAGGCTTTGAGCATATTTCGGTGACCAATACTGAAGTTGATTATAAACCATTCCATGCGTGTATGTATTGTATTGTATGGCATCTGTGCATTAGGCTGCTGTTGTTATTTGTCGGATAGAACGTGTGCAAAATACTGGTAGCATTGAAACGCAAAAGCTGTTGTCTTGTAAACACTGGTATTGTCGTATTAACGTCAGTGAGTGCTTGTAGGGTATCATAACTATTATGTCGGGTAAGTTGCATTTTCTCTTTCAGTAACTCGACTTGCTTTATTGATTTCGTTGCGTCGGAGCTGTTGTGTGTGCGTTTAAGTAAAGTAGAAATAGCACGTTATCATTCGCAGTTCCTCGATGTAGCGTTTCTTGCATAGGCTATCTATATATGCAGTGGCGTCGCTACGGGGGGGGGCCAGGGGGGCCGAGGCCCCCATGAAATCGGCTGGCCCCCCACTGGCCCCCCACTGGGAATGGGGTAAAAAAAATGTTGTAAAAAAAAAAAACACTCATCAGTGCGATTCACTAATATTTTTTGTTCAATAATTTGGAAAATAGAGTTACACAATTTTCTCGTCTTAAATCTCAGGCAGGTCATAGCAAAGACTTGGTATGAATTGTCGTCAATATGTGCGTGATGCTCCGCATGGCCAATGGGTATGGAAAAAAAACAGCGCCCCACAATTGGGAAATAGTTTTGGCACTGCTAATCAAATCTGACAGTTGAAAATTGTTAGATTAACATACAATGGTTATGAGCTCAAGTTCAATGTTTCATCAGTCTATTAACAATACAACAATATCCATATTGGAGAATTATGACCCTTCTTGTTTGTCAGTTCAAACTCCATGTACAGCATGTTGGTTCCTTCTCTAGGCAGGAAT
>KN890144.1:0-11441 GCA_000934455.1 Apostichopus parvimensis
AGGAGAGTTCACCAACCCATTCACAGAGGTTCTTTCCCTTCCAACCTTCCTTCCTGGAAGAGAAACTCTAACGATTCGAGAACAGCAACAAGATGTTGTTTGAAGTTGTCCCTTCCCATGCAAATCCCATTCGAACCTTTGTCAAATTTACTGACAACCAATATCACAATCTCCACACCCTCAGATCATTTCCACTTCTGTTCAGGTTCTTAGAAATGTTCTTTTTTCTCCAGATGTATTATCTTCCAGGGTCTCCATCTCGGGTTCAAATTCTTTCATCATCCACACCACCCCGACACACACAAAAGACAAAAGGGTTATGTAACTTGCACCACCTGTCCACCTCTAATGTAATTTATTACATGCAGAGTCTGTAGTACACAATATGTAGGTAAATAAAAAACTAGCCTAAAGGAACATTTCTATAGCCACAGTTCCATAGTCAACACTATGATGACCAATATTCGTACTAGGATGTAATAAAAGGGAGATTTTCACCTTCATTCTGGGGGGGGGGGGAGGAGGGTGGAGGGAATTTCATGATGTTAGTAGTTAGATGTACGTACATATGCCTGTACTCAAATATAGCGCAGATATAGTACATACAATGCAATACACATGGTCATTATTGCAACCAATACACACTGTGCAGTGCCGCACAAAAAACGACGCCAGTGTTTTCTTTTGGAAAGCATTGACCAGTCGCATTGACTCCTTACAAAATCAACCAAAACTTTATAATATCTGGCTTGTTACTGGCAAGTTTTGTAACTACAGTAACAGAGCAAGTTGCGGAAGTACCGGGAATTGTCGCGGGGAATACCCCCCAAGAAAAAATAGTTTGCCAGACCAGCTAGATAAGTTGCAGGAATCCCGCATCCTAATGCGAACAGAAAATTACTGGGACTCCAGTTGGGCACCAGTTCGACCTTCCATGTCACACTACGCCTCAGATGGATCTTCAAGACATTTAATGGTTACGTTTTTACGCCTGTGCACCCTTCAACATCCAAGAAAGGGAATGACAGACCCATTTTTCTCCCTCCCACCCAAATTTTCCCCTCGCCCTCTTCTCATCACTACAGATCATACAAGTCCATTCACACTTATTTCCACTCCCTTAATCCCTTAATCCTCCACCCCTCATTCACTCCTCAACCTCCATTGCTGACTCTTATCTGTTTATACTCCTCTGACTAGTTTATCGCCAAAGCACTTTACCACCCTACCCTTTCATCTTGCTGTCTATTCTTTTATTTAATTATAGTTTTCAAATATTATTCATGATTTCAGATTTCCAATTGCCTGGTCTAAGATATCTAACTTTCCTCTGTTGGCAATTTTCTGTCTTCATTCGAAGAAGCTCCTGTCTACATTTTTTTTTTTTGGGGGGGGGCAGTAGATATGCAGTTTTTTAAGGGTACTGCTTTTTCTCTCCTATCATCGTAAATAACTAATTAATTATTATTGAATAAATGATTTTTTTTTTTTTAATTCTTAAATTAATTAATTCCAAATAATTAGACGACAGAAGAGATGCCGGTTGACGGACTCACTTTACTGTCAACTTCAACAAAATTAAGCAGTCCAAAAAGCCTGTCATGACGGTATTACAAAACTTTGCTTGAATTTAGTTAAATGGGCATGATAAAAGTGAGTCATTGCGTGGCAAGACAACAACCGAAACTTGGTTTCAGCCACCGTTGGACTAGGTTGAAGTAATGAAAGAAAGAACCTTAAATTCCTCAACGACATATCCACCCAACCACCCTCTGTCGACTGACACCCATGTTGGCTGGGGGGAGTTTGATAATTGCCGGAAGTAGTCAATTATTTAGGAGAGAAGACAAGGACGAGACTTACATCTTCTTTTTGCCTCCTGATTTGTAATATTTCTGATTTGACTCTGCTGAGCTGTGATTCCAGATCCAGTATTCTTGCCTGTGAGTTGCGTTCTCTGGAGATGGCCTTCTCCCTAGACTCCTCTTCTACTCTTCGGATGTCCCCGAGGGCTTGCTCTAGTTGCCTTGACAACGTGGAAGCCTCTGTGGTCTTCTCTTCCAACCTCATCTGTGTATTGAGCAAATGACAGTCAAAGAACAGTGTCACAAAACTGGAGCAAAAAAACTACACCAACTGACAATCCCTTTTTTGCTTAAAAAGTAAAGAGCAATTTTGAACTTAAATTTCCATTTTGAATATGCAAGGAACATCTTTTAAAATCAGCTTAGAAATCTCTTTGGATTCAGAGTAGAACTTTCATACACACCCAGCACAAAGCTGTCAATGGAAAATCATAGTTTGCGGACGGAATTTTCGTGATTTGCTAATCGACTTTTGCAGAATCGAAGACTCTGTCTGTCATCTTTCGGTTTTTGTGGTCACTGTTAGGGTGTTACCTTAAGTTTGCATTGTCTGTAAAAAGAAGAAGCCTCAGTGGGCAAATTGCTTCAACCGGAGTAAACCATCCTGTGCTTACTGACCTGTGTCTGGTGCAACGATTCGTCTTTCTTGGCGGCCATTGTCTGTAGGTCGTGGAACCGATCCTCCAGGTCACTTAGTTTCCTGAAAAAGTTTAGCATAGAGTGTGATCTTGTCATGAGGTGAACATCTCCGTAGTACATCTAGTTCTATTAATCTTAATGTCAATCATTAAGCTATATGGTGTTCAGAGTCCTGCAATAAACCACTTTACACGATAGCTGACATTCTAAGATGCCTCCAAAACAAAATATCATGCTAATATCAGTTACCACGGTCACCACTTATTACCAAGGAGCTACTGACACGCTTGACTGAAAATTAAGCAACAGACTGTGTGGTACCGTGACAGTGGTACTGCTGCTAGCCTGGAAGAGACCGACAGGGTGCTTTACACTAGAATCGGATCAGATCCCCTGATGTTATCAGACGATCATCTCTCCATGGGCGACAAAGAAAACAGGGAATAAAGGGTAACTTGTCAGGATTGAGTGATTACACAATGTTAGTTAAATCTGCCAAAATGAGAAATAAAATATATTGACCATTGTTCGGGTATGGGTTTGTTTGTCTTTATAAACATGACAATTACTTTTGGCAAAAATCCAGCAGAAGGAATATTAAAGCTGTTACTGTTGTACTTTTTGCCTTGGTTTCCATTCATGCAGTTACTGAGATGAAGTTGAACAGAGTTTGATGAGAGTACTTTCATTACTCGTAATCAGTAGGGTTTGACAACAGTATTTTCATTTGCTCGTAATCAATTAGGGTTTGATAACAGTATTTTGATTCGATAACAGTATTTTCATTTGCTCATAATCAATAGGGTCCAGTAACAGTATTTTCATTTGCTCGTAATCAATAGGGTTTTGGAACAGTTTTTTGGTCCAGTAACAATGTTGTAATCTATTTGTAATCGGCAGGGTCTGGTAACAGTGTTTTCATTTACTCGTAATCAGTAGGGTCCGGTAACAGTGTTTTCATTTACTCGTAATCAGTAGGGTCCGGTAACAGTGTTTTCATCTACTCGTAATCAGTAGGATCCGGTAACTGTGTTTTCATCTACTCGTAATCAGTAGGGTCCGGTAACAGTGTTGTCATCTACTCGTAATCAGTAGGGTCCGGTAACAGTGTTTTCATCTACTCGTAATCAGTAGGGTCCGGTAACAGTGTTTTCATTTACTCGTAATCAGTAGGGTCCGGTAACAGTGTTTTCATCTACTCGTAATCAGTAGGATCCGGTAACTGTGTTTTCATCTACTCGTAATCAGTAGGGTCCGGTAACAGTGTTGTCATCTACTCGTAATCAGTAGGGTCCGGTAACAGTGTTTTCATCTACTCGTAATCAGTAGGGTCCGGTAACAGTGTTTTCATCTACTCGTAATCAGTAGGGCCCGGTAACAGTGTTTTCATTACTTGTAGTTTATACTAAATGGAACTGCGAATCTTATCATCATGTGGAATGTACAGGCAAATATTCTAAAATTTAATGATGTGCCCATTTGTTGCAATAAAATCCAAAATCACTACTAAAAGGAAACAGATCAAACCAATTTCAAATTGACTTCGATATGTAAAAGTAATTATTCGAAGCTGCAGTTTCAACAGTACCAGCAGTTTAGCAACATTGCCTGCCACCATATCATAAAAATTTATCATACAAGATTCAGATGACACTTGGATATATAAAAACCAGACCAGAATCACTGCTAAAATAATTCTACAAATGCATATATCAGATCCACTTCTCTAAGCAGTGATCAGGCAGTGCTTGAACACTCCTTAGCCAGGTCTTAGAGCTCTTTCACTTTGTCAAAGTCCAACGTGTCAATTACTCCTTAATTAATGTTCTTTGTCCAGGCTTAAACAGAAGATTTCCTCATCTTGAGCTACACAGAGCTTTGCCATGAACACAGTGAGGAAAAGGAAAGTCTCAAATATATACATTGGTTCATATATCGGTTAACAAAAAAACAAACAAAAAAAACAAACAAAAAAAAACAAAACAAAACAAAACAAAACCAAAAAAAAGGGGGGGGGGGCTAAGTCTACTGTAGCATATTCATGTGTCTCGAACTTACGAAAACCTAATAATACACGTTACTTTTCTCGCATGGTACTTTATCCATTAGAAAACTTCCCAAAAATGCTGACACTACCATGAATATTCAAATAATTGGGCCCTTCAGTCTTTAGTGTACTAGTCTGTAAGTATACACCAGAATCATCTTGCAAACATTTCATGACCTGAGGAATACCGACATGTTTCCACTAGGAACAGCCAATGTATTATGAACTTGTGAAATATATCCTGCTGTACGTTACAGACATAACCCGTTAGTTGAAACTATCCAGTGCTAAGTGTAGACCTATCCTGATTTAACCACCTCCCCCCGGCACTGCTTATAGCACCAGATTGTTTTCAAGTGCTGGTTGTTGCGACCTCTGCTGTTTGGAAATTTGAATCTTTAATAATAATAATAAGTTATTTTATAAATCGTAAAATCCACAAAAGTGCTCTAAAACGCTATGTAACAGTAAAAAAAATATATTACACATAATATGTAGTAAAACTGCAGAATAAAATACAATATAGATGAGTACCAAGAATAAAAAGCATGCACGTTTGAGTGTGTTGGAGTACTGCACATGAATAGAGTTGAATACACACTTTATATAATAATGTTATAAATAAATAAAGTACAAATATTCAGCTAAAATGCTAGAGTAGTGGAATTACCTCTGCACTGCCTCTGATTTGCTGCTGATCAGTCTGTTCTCATCATTGGATGCATGTAGCTTTTCTCTCAGAGCCTCCATCTGGCTTGTTTGGTATTCCATCTGAAGTCATGTATCAGATATGGATAAATATCAGTAATGCATACATATGTTTATATTAATGTACAATAGTTTTTTTTGGTAATTGTGCCCCTGTTTTAATATATATAAACATATGTTTATATATATACACACATAGATATATAAATATATATACGCATGATGAAATGTTCCACGTGCTGGATAGAAATAATAGTAGAAAGATAAGGACAACGTGTAATGCCTTTAAATCCAACATAATATTTAGAATAGATATAACTACACGCTACACAAATTTTCGGACACCCTGGTCCTTCGTCAGGTGTAAAAAGTGTGATTGAAATCACGTTAGTCTACCCCAGACTGCTCAAAGTGCCCCAGACTGCACAAAGTGCTTGAAGTCGGAAAGAAAAGCCATATCCCTATTGAGACCATGACAGTGTGAACGTACTTTCAGGATCAATTCGACTTCTTTCTTTTATTATGGTCAGACAGATTACCGAGGATTATGGCAAACTTAAGTCGATATTGTGTTGTGGAAGATTAAAATGTTCAGCCACTGGAAAACTGGTTTTGTTGAGTCTGATTGTGTTTTTGTGGTGTCTTTTATCAAACTTAATCTATTTGAGCTCAAAGCCAACGGAAGGAGCATCAAACTCTGTTAGTATACTGCTGTAGGACAAATGCTATAAATAACTAGACTACCGCTGAACCTTTTACTTACCGTATGTCACATCTGGGCAATACTTTTGCATTTCCATTTGATTTTGGCAATAACTCCAAGGACTATACATACTTGGTTTGTGCATGCTATAGAAGAAAACATCATAAGTACCTCTCACATAGGTTTTACATGGAAACTCCAGACAATGAAAGGTCTCCAAACCAACTGTCCACATCGCAGGGTCTTATGTTTCCTCCAACCTCATCTCAACATGGTTTTATGTTTCCTCCAACCCCATCTCGACAGGGTCTTATGTTTCCTCCAACCCCATCTCAACAGAGTCTTATGTTTCCTCCAACCCCATCTCGACAGGGTCTTATGTTTCCTCCAACTACATCTCAGCAGGGTCTTATGTTTCCTCCAACCCCATCTCAACAGGGTCTTATGTTTCCTCCAACCCCATCTCAACAGGGTCTTATGTTTCCTCCAACCCCATCTCAACAGGGTCAATGTTTCCTCCAAGCCCATCTCAACAGGGTCTTATGTTTCCTACAACCCCATCTCAACAGAGTCTTATGTTTCCTCCAACCCCATCTCGACATACACTGTGTGTCATCAATGCAACACCGATTACCGAGTAGAACTCACCTTTAGTGTCATTTCAGTAAATGCCTTTGTGTGGTCGGCTGTCTTGTGCTCTTGATTCAGGAGTCTCTCCGTCGCTTCTAATAACTTCTGTTCCGAGTTTCTCAGCATCTCTGGAAGAGGTTCGAGTTCTCTCAACCTCTGCTCTAAGGTGCTCCTGACTTTCTCTATCTCTACCTGGGACTGAGTCTGTTTACGGACAATATCGTTCTGCTCCTGCTCCAGTTTAAGGGATGCGCTCATTGCTTCCCGTTTAGCTGAACTTATCTGCATGAGGATATCAAAAAAAATATTAAAAATAATATAAAAATTCACCTGTGATTATTGCTAACAATGTCACACACTGATCACTTGCATATCTCAAATTACTCATCTTTGACTGGTTCCCAGAGGAAATGGCCATGTCAATTGCTCTGAGTAGTTCTCTGATAGTTACTAACCTGTGATTGGTGTTCAGAGGACATTTTCGTGTGACTGACACTCTGAGGACATGGTCTTATAATGTTTCAAACTGCAAAAGAGTGGTTTTCGAATTTCTCCTCTGAATTATACTCTTGAGGATATAGCACACTGTTCTTGAGCTGCTGTACCTATGCATCTAACTGCGATGTTTAATCTTGCAAAATACTCAGCAGTTTTCAAAATTCTCACCTGTGTCTGGTACTCTGAGGACATGGTCTCATAATGTTGCACACTGCTCACTTGCAGTTTTCAAAATATCCACGTGTGTCTGATACTCTGAGGACATGGTCTCATAATGTTGCACACTGCTCACTTGCAGTTTTCAAAATACCCATATGTGCCTGGTATTCTGAGGACATGACCTCAATATGTTGTCCACTGCTTACTTGCAGTTTTCAAAATACTCACCTGTGTCTGATACTCTGAGGACATGGTCTCATAATGTTGCACACTGCTCACTTGCAGTTTTCAAAATACTCACCTGTGTCTGGTACTCTGAGGACATGGTCTCATAATGTTGCACCCTGCTCTTGAGCTGCTGCACCTCCACCTCTGCCTGCGATAATTTATCTTGGATGGAGTTCATGGCAATCTAATCAAATGATGACATGAAAAAAGGAACAAAGGAGTGAAGAACATGTCATTAATGTTATCATTAATATAGCTTACTCTATTAGGCTTAGCAATGTAATGCTCATCTCCGACCAGATATCGTTGAGGACAAAAAGTAAAGATTTCTTCAGTCTGTTTCATAAATGATATAAACTTTGAGTAAAAAGCCTTCTTTTTAAAAAAAAATTGGTCCATAAGTACTATCATTGTATTTTGTATATTTGAATCAAGACTGACATTGTTATTATTATCGGTCACAGTAGGTATAAAATATAAGCTAATCGCACACGTCAGGCCAGGAAGAAATAATAAACCACATGTCTTTCATACACAACAGGCACTGTCCTAGTAAACAGAGTGAACTATACTCCAAAATATCATAACAACTCCATCCTCAGTTTGCAGAGCAAAGGAAACTCTTTGGAGACACAAACAAAATGAATCTCTTGAGAGGATAGTCAAGAGGGTTATATTTGACCTAATTGCAAGAAGAACATATCAAGCAATGGTTGGTCCCCCCAGAAGATATGGGTTTTGACCAAATGTTTGGATCACAAAGGATTTTTTTGATGGGTCTTGAGATCTATTCAGAAATCGCAGAAAAATGATGACTTAGAGTTAAGGCTTTAACCCCCCCACCCCTCCCCCCAAACAAAAAAGTGACTAAATTACACTGTACAGCAGGCCATGGTTACCGAGCTTCCTTTGCTTTGGCACATTTTTAAACTGTCTACCAATCTGCTGACTTTATCACTTTTGCTACGTCAAAGCCTCTTACCTGTAGCCTTTCATTCTCCAGTTTCGTACTGCTGGCCTCGCTGGTCTTAGAGTGTAGTTGGGCTTTCACTGCATCGAGTTCTGTCTTATAAAATGTCTCCATCTTTCTGTTATTTTCTGTCAAGTCATCCTGTTGACTGAAAACACCAGTTTACCATTCAAAGAAACTGAGGTGATGTGACTAAGAAAATTTGCAACATATTATCCTAGTTAGGGCAAATTTTTTTCATATAAGGGGATATCTCTCAAGGAAGCTGCATTTTCTGTGAAACAAAAGGATCCCACTTTCTTAGCCTACATCGTTAAAAATAAGAGAACATTTCCCGTAGGTACTTGCTATGAAAGATGTTGAAAATTTAGAGGATGAAAGTTCTCAATGTGTTTTGCATTATTCAAAGTCTCATGAATATGCATTAACCTCTGTAGGCTCGTTTTGAAAATGAAAGACCTTCCTTGAACCAGTACACAAGATCTACTGTGGTTCTAATGCAAATTGCTATACTAACAATACATGTTTCGTTTCCCTGGTTACACAGTTAACAAAAGATGACAATGCAACAAAACTTGACATAACCTTTTCCAGGAACTAGAAAAACATTCAAACCAATCTAAAACCAAAGAAGGTACAAATAATTCTTTTTTTTTTAGGGAAGATTAAATTATAGTTAGTTACAGCTCATTAAGCTAATTAAAGTACTCACTTCAGGAGGTGTGCTCTGGTAGCTTCTAGTTGTGCTTTCTCTTTAACTATCATTTTAATCTCAGCTCTGATCTCATCTAGTTGTGCTCTGCAGTCTATGAATGCCGATTCTTTCTCCATCAGTTGAGCATTCAGCCTCTCAACCGCATCTTCACTCCTGGATGCCCGGTCCTTTTGTACTCTGGAATTTAACAAGGATGGAGAAACATATATGCAAAACTTGATTCCTACTATCCAATGGCACGGAAATATTCTGAAATTTCCCACATGATGTAACATAGCAAAAATCAGTTGTACCATTCTTTGCTTTTTATTTTAAAAGGTCATATTTGGGGGCAACTTTGGGAGATCAAACTTCTTGTGGACACTACATGAGAAAAATACTGTTTCAAATCAAACATATTTAACACAAAGGTCAGCCAGAAACAAAATTTAAGAAATATGTGTACGATGAAGGGTGCTGGGTCAGTACAAAATTATGCTATATTTTGTGACTTTTTGAAGTAATGAATGTCCAGGATTTGTCTACTCTTTTTGCCTCCAAATATCGGCAATCGCTTTATTTCTTGCAAATTTTGTGCCGACCCTCCAAACACTTTGTTTTTGCATTGCAATTCATTACTCTGAATACTACGGCTCAAAGTTACTACATTAAAGATGGCCGGGTGACATACAGTAACCGACTTAATTCTAAACAACTGTCTTTGTTTTGTGAACGAATACAGTACATCACAATAGGTTTTAATGATTAATAACACTCCAATTAGGAATCAACCAAAAATAGTTAAAAGGACGTAAATCCCTTGGTTAGATCGAAGGTTATCAAGTTTTGTGCGTGAAATTCGTGAATGTTACACTGTCTGGTTATAGAATATTATAAAATAGAACAAAATAGGCAAAATTCAGACTTGACTATACAAGACAGTCTTGTTGCATAGAGTCAATCTTGCATATGCCTCTTAAAGTGATTTCTGGATCGTGGAATCGTTAGGGTTAGGTTAGGAAATTTGATTGTTAGGTTCAAGTTGTGTACATGCCTCTTAGCAAATTTCATGAAGTTTAGTATTTATTTAATTGTTTGATAAAGTCAATCTTGTGTCAGTTGTGTGTGTATGTCTCTAAGAGATTTTTTCAATGAAGAATTTTGTATTCTTTGAAAAAATTTATCTTGTGAGTATTATTCTAAGTACATCTGGCACAAACTGACCATGTTCAAGAGTGTTACCCTTTAATTGAAATCTTATGTGACCTTTCCACTTTTAAAATAAAGAATATAAAAAAAATTAAGTGCATCAGGAAGTTTGATAAATGAATACCTTCAAATCTGCACAATATTATAATTTACTGTACAATAGTAGATATAATATATATACAGTAGATGTTTATATGAAAACCAAGAAATAATTTTAACCTTGTTGCTTTCTTGAGGGCTTCTTTATCTGCGGCTGATTTCTCCTTTGCGGCTAAAAGCAGACCTTGTATATGCTCGTTCTCAAGTTTCTCCTGCTCAATCACATTTTCTAAATTCTGAAAATGACAAAATATGGAGAAACTTTTTTAGAAGAAAAACTTGTAAAACTCTTGAAATGCACAAACGGCAAAGATCATGAGGTAACTGCATACATTTCTTCTATCAAGATATCTGTTGAATGTAGTGGGGCTGAACAAGAAGAGCTGCTTGAACATTTGGCTTTAACATATGGCTTTAACGGAGTGTTAGCTCAGTGGTTAACGCTGGTGCCTTTCAATCATATGGTCCCGAGTTCGAGTCACTCCAAGATTAATGTATCTCGTCCAGTTACAGAGTTGTTGACAATTGAAAATTCATAATCATGGATCTAAAGTACAAAGTTTTACTGAGGCTATTCATGAGTAATGACATATGTGTGGTAGCAATGGTATTAATAGTGACATATGGCAGGTTCTAGCAAACTTCTGTGAGTAGCCAACATAAAATTCTAGCAGTTTGTTAAGCTTTGCACATCGTTTATCAAGAATAGAGATAAAATCTAGCAGTTCCCATAGTTACCATTTCGTAACCCGAGAATACTTTCGATCGTATGTTGTGTTCATCAAACTATCATCAGGCAAACGTACACAAGAAAGGAAATCTACCGATTGTTGTCCCAAATACAAAGTTTTAAAACAGGACACTGAGAGGGACCTACAAAGACTATACAGGACTAAAATCAATCAAACTGTATAGATATAATCCAACTATCTTCAGCAACTTGTTTTGTAATACTGTATGTAATATGTATGTAATACATATGTATGTAATAT
>KN890146.1:2671-18108 GCA_000934455.1 Apostichopus parvimensis
TCGTTACATATGTCATTCGCATTATAAGTTATAAATACTATTTGGCAAAACATATGAGATGTAAACCACTGAAAGTAGTTAACCTGTAAGATGGTTATTTTGTTATTAGTTAAAATGATAAAGCTAATTAAGATTTGTCTGAAATTGTATCTCATTGTCTCGCTTTAAGTAGTTGAATGAGTATGCACAAGTATAACAGCAGGTCTTACTGCTCGGCAAATGGTGGATCCAGAAAGGTTGATGAACCCCAGGGGTGGGGGAGGGAATGGGGAGCCAAGTGTTAGGTATTGGTAGTTACTGAAATCGGTAGCGAAACTAAGCATATTGATATGAAAACATTCAGTAAATAGGTGGGAATGTTGGAGCTTGCAAAAAGTGCTATCGTATGTACAGTACAGTGCTATAATCACAACTATGCTTATACAGCTAAATTGCAAGGCAAACAGGAAGGGTGGGGGACAGGGGGGTATGGGAAGCAGTAGCCAATGGCCCTTCCTGGATCACCCCTGATTAATGTACATTAAGAACACTTTCTTTCATTTTCTCTGGTTCAACTGGCACCAAGCTCCTGAATACATCTTCTGAAACAGTGTCGACAATATGCAGTTTTTATTTCCCGTAGTTATAAGTTACTGAATGTACTGACTCACTATTTGTTCTCAAGACTGCTGTAAGCTCTGAAACTTCACCTCCGGGAGACAAAAGTTAGATGAATACGCTCTCTGGCAGCAGTATGCAATTGAAACTCCAATCACAAACGATTGTGACACCCTCCCTTCTCTCTCATCTTAAATTTATTCTCCTTTCCCAAGTCAGTGTTGAAATTTTAGCTTGCTGAAATTGATATGAATTTTATCTGGGCATTTCATGTATTTTTATTTCATCCCTTCATATTTTTTTTCCTTTTCCATTTTCTTCTTCTGTCCTTCTTTTTCCATTGAGCTGGCGGAAGAAAGTAGAAAAAAAAAGAAGATACTTGTTATGAAGAAATGTAAAAGAGCACTCTTGGGAAAACAGGTTGATTTTTCTGCTGTCAATGTCTCATCTTTTTCTCTTTCTCTCTCTCTCTCTCTCTCGCCCTTTTTCTTGTCAGGAGTTGGAGGGAGCCAGTGCAGATGTTGAAACCTTGATGAAACGGATGAAGCAGCTAACAGAGCAGAGTGATGCAGAGGACTCTCAGGAGGAACACATCAAGCAATTCGAGAAAGTCGAGAGGCAGAGCCTGGAATGTAAGTTAAGGAGAACATCGATTGATGGAGGATGGGATATTCGAGTCTTGTTTCTGGTCGTAGAGGAACGGCGCAGGTCGACGTTCTCACGTCACTCTTTGGTCCGCTGGATCGGCAACGTATATAATAAAAATTATCGGTGTCCGAGAATGTATGATCCTTTAAGGTTTTGAATGAGCTCTACTCTTTTCGAGGCGTTCTCCCAGGGGTTTGGTAATTGTTTTCTTTCCAGGGTTCCATGTGATATCACTTTTCGGTCCCATGGATTCTGTGCAGTTGCAGTAAAAATTATTGGTGTCAGAGAAAAAACAAAAATGTCGATGATTTGAGAAAAGCTCTCTCTCTTCCCGAAATATTTCTCCAAAGATTGAATATTAAAAATTTTGCCAATCAAATTGAGGTTCAATTTGTAATTTGTTGGTCGTTGTCAGGATTTGATGTTATTTCACTCTTTCGTTCCGGATGAATCGCTCTAGTTGTAATTAAATCATTTGGGTCTGAGAAAATAACATTTGTAAGGTTTTGAAAACATCTCTCTTTCCCAACGGGCTCTTCAAAGACTGAAAATAGAGGTTGCCAGTCAACTTGTGATTCAAATTGGTCATTGCGTTTGCCAGGTTTTGCTGATGAAGCAAGATCTTGAGATGATGCCTGGCAATTTCTATCACTGTAAACTAGTTTATATAGCAAATCCAATCAGCATTGAAATGGGCTCTACCACTTCCTATGAGGGAACAATTTTGGAATAAATTTGAATTTTTGAATGAAAGATAAATTACAGCATTTTCTTTCCGTTTTATTCCAATTACAGTGGCTCCAAAAGGAGAGGAGCAGTGCTGTGCAGACAAGTCCGACCTGTCCAACTATCTACGAGATCCAGAATTCAAGTACAAAGATTTTGCCAAGAGAGGGGAAGAGTCCAAATTACCGACATTCAGAGCCCAGGTATGTTGTCAGACTGGTGATTTACTCAGCGTACCATTAAATGACCCGGAAAGCTAATGGTTGGAATCGTATATCATTACACTGTACAGGGGGAGGGGTACAGTGTCCGACCATCAAATGGGATTGAAATCGCATATCATTTCACTGTACAGGAGGGAGAGGTACAGTGTCCGACCATCAAATGGGGTTGAAATCTCATATCATTATGCTGTACACAGGAGGGGTAGAGTGTCCGACCATCAAATGGGGTTGGAATCGCATATCATTTCACTGTACAGGAGGTACAGTGTCCGACCATCAAATGGGGTTGAAATCTCATATCATTATGCTGTACACAGGAGGAAGGGTAGAGTGTCCGACCATCAAATGGGGTTGGAATCGCATATCATTTCACTGTACAGGAAGGAGGGAGGGGTAGAGTGCCTGACAATCAAATGGTGTTGGAATCGCATATCATTACACTATACAGGTGGAGGGGTACAGTGTCCGACCATCAAATGGGGTTGTTGAATTATACAATTGGGATTCAGCATTGACACCCAAAGTCATCAAATTGTAGAAAGTTTATTGAACCTTCAGTAGTGTCACCAAGGGTGGCATGTTTCCCCCCCCCCCCTCAATTTTTTTTGGCCCTCCTGGTGCTCATGACCAACAAGAAATTTGCCATGTCCCAAAAAAGGAACTTCAGCTGGAAGATACACAGCTTTTTGACTTCTACTGATTATAATTTACTTCCCAACACAAAAAAAATTCCGCTCATTGAATATTCATGTCAGGGATATATTGATGCGTCAAAAATATTGAAGTGTCTCATCAAACCGACGAGAGTTGAGGGTAGAAGTACCTTTGAATGAAATATTATTCTTGACTTGATTGATTAATGCAGGATTCGGTTAATCAAGATGAGAGTAAAAACATGAATATTAATGGAAGGGATATCTCGACATTTATAGATTGAGTTTCTCAGAAAAGTGCAAAATTTAAGGGCAGAGACCTGCTGAATGAGAGATCAGATATTGACATGGTTGGTTGAAGCACGATTTATGTTACGAAAATGAAAGAAAACTCACAGTATTCATGATAAATGGATTTTTTGTTTCAAAAGGATTGTCATTTCTCTGAAAAAATAAAAAATATTGGGTGATGGTAGCCAGGTTGTTGAGTTAAAAGGATTGTCTGGTGGCCTAAAGAAGTTACCTTAAAAAATAGTAAATAATTTTCCAAACATGTTGTTAAAGTATGAGAACGCTAATGTTGCGTTTGACAGAGAAACGATTTTTTAATCGTTAAGGATAGACATTTCAAATATGATTTGAACAGTACAGAACGTGACGTCAGCTATGCTATTGCAGATTGCGACATAACCCACCCTCCGCACAGTACCTATACGGTAATCACAACAAAAACAGCGTTTGTATACAGATAAATTTCTTCCTTAATTTCCGGTGAAATTTCTTAAAAATTAGATATGTTTTCAAAAACTCCTTGAGCCATTTTGTACTAGATCGGTGGTTCCGTGGTCTTTGAGTAACACAAGGTAAATTTTAACAGCGGACTCTGAGTTGTCCAGGCTATACATCGCGCTATCCAGCTCCAACGCGAAAAATGTTCGCACGTAGGCTATACTCAAACGTTGACAATCGGACAGTTCTGCGAAGCCTAAGCTTCTCAGTGCTACATTCTGCTCTGACAACGATTCGATCAATTTCTTCAATAATTTCCGGTGAAATTTCTTATAAATTAGATATGATTTAAAAAACTCCTTAAGCCGCCATATATGTAGTAGATCGGTGGTTTTGTGGTCTTTGTGTAACACAAGATAAGTTTTAACAGCAGGCTCTTCGTTGTTTATACATCGCGCTATCCAGCTCCAGCGCTAAGAATGTTCGCGTGTATGGGCTACTCTAACGTTTACAATCGGACAGTTCTGCGATGACATCGATTCCGCCAAGTTTCATCTTTCGGTTTAACGAATACTTTTCAAGTTTCCTTTTACTGTTAATTTGATCTGTGAATTTTATTTCAGCGATTTCGAAGAACAGTTAATGAACTGTGGTTTGAGTGTGAGTTTACTATGTGCAACGCTATACAAGTACACCAACTGAGCATCGTAGTATATACGTTCGCGAGTATGTACGTTATATATATATGAGGCAATCCAATGTGCTTACACGTGAGTTTATTTGCTGCGGAATTGGGAGTGCTAACTTCAAGTCGCCTGTTTTGCCTATCTGCAAGCACTACGTCAATCACCATATCGAAGCGTTCGAGCAAACGGTACTTTTGATGAGAAACTGGTGAATTTGAAAACCAAATTTCTACAAGAAGAAAACGTCGAATGGGGACAATTTTTACATGGCTAGAAAGAGAAAAATAATAACTACAAGGACAATGTATCAAAATCTTCCACCAGACAATTCCTTTAATGAATATTGAACATGTGTTATTTAGCAGGGAAGAAGAGTATTAATAACTAACCTGCCACGAGTGATGACAACCTGACATCTATTTTTGATCTCAGGGGTCTGCAGCATCCTGCAGCCAGGCTGCAAAGTATAGATTATTTAAACCTTTGCAAAGTTTCACACAATAAGCACTGCTGGGTCTGCAAAGATATACTCAATTGTTTACATTGATTCAGCCTGGCTACAGGGGATTTTGCAGCTGCTGCAGCTTTTCTGTTTTGACACTGTGCCTTATTCTATCTATTGATCTCCTGTGCAGTGTCACACAATAGTCACTACTGGTCTGCTGAGGTTGTCTCTATGGTGTTTGATATTGATTCAGTCTTGCTGCAGGGCATTTTGCAGCTGCTGCAGCTTTTCTGTTTTGACACAGTACCTTATTCTATCTATTGATCTCCTGTGCAAGTGTCACACAATAGTCACTACTGCTCTGCTGGGGTAGTCTCTATTGTGTTTGATATTGATACAGCCTTGCTGCAGGGTAGTTTGCAGCTGCTGCAGCTTTTCTGTTTTGACACAGTGCCTTATTCTATATATTGATCTCCTGTGCAGTGTCACACAATAGTCACTACTGCTCTGCTGGGGTAGTCTCTATTGTGTTTGATATTGATTCAGCCTAGCTGCAGGGTAGTTTGCAGCTGCTGCAGCTTTTCTGTTTTGACACAGTGCCTTATTCTATCTATTGATCTCCTGTGCAGTGACAAACAATAGTCACTACTGGTCTGCTGAGGTAGTCTCTATTGTGGTTGATATTGATTCAGCCTTGCTGCAGGGTAGTTTGCAGCTGCTGCAGCTTTTCTGTTTTGACACTGTGCCTTACAGATTGTATAAAGAAGAATTCATACAGTCACTGCGCATGTACGTGTGTTGCAGTTCGGTGCTAGAACATATTGTACATCTCATAAACAATAGTTAACAGACTATGCATTAGAAATTGCTTGAAATTTGTTGTTAATTTTAAATATGATCTTAGTTATTCCAAGACCTGCAAGAAGTGAAAACTTTGTCCAATTTGCTGGTAAAGAGATCTATGCGAACACCAACACCATCTTTTGCAAAATGAAATTTGGTGACAGCAACTTTTTGTAGATTTTTGTCCTTCAAAGTAGTTTGACCATCGGTTATTAAGAGGTATCTGCCAATTGTTAGGTCACCATCAACAGCATCTAGTGAAATATAACATTCTCTCACAAACACAATCATACTTTTCACCCAGAATTAAAATAATATCCTTGATTCTCTGATATGCCCTCTTCCTTTCTAATACTATTCTTTGCTATATATTGCTTCCTTCATGTCATAACAACAATGTAAAACCTTTTCAGTACTCCTTTTACATGTATTTGCCCGTTTATTTCCTTAACCCTGTGTCTTCACCCTTAAAGATATCGGGGAAAAATCAATAGTAATGGGGTCATTAGTTTTATTTATGTTGGAAAAATTTACATCCAGATTAATGGATAATAAAATGTTATCATGTCTCGCTATCTGTCAACATAGCTTTGACTCAAAAATACTTTTCACATAAGAACCTTCTTACTCCAGCTTTCTGGAAGGAAGTCTCTCTTCTTTTTCGGACCCAACTTTCTGAAAGGTGCTTTTGGTTGGCACATTACTTTACCGTGTTTCATTTCTAACCGTGCTTCTTTTTTGTTTTCTTTTGCAACTGATGTCTATGATTAATGTGAGTGACCGCAAATTCTGTTCGACCCTCTACGTTCCAACACAATTTTCATAACATAATTTTTTCCTTTCTCGTCCAATAGGATTACTCGTGGGAAGAACACGGTTTCTCATTGGTCAACAGATATTATCCAGACATTGCTTCATTATTGGATGGTAAACTATCGCTGACCTCCAATCTAACTTATAATACGTAAGTTTGTCACTTTGACTCCTCACCAGTTCCAATGCGTTTGTCCGCATTATGTAACTATTAAAAGGTACCCTTGAAAACCGACGAGGAGGCCAAGAGAGAGTATTGGCTCACCATCAGTACCCCATTAAAAGCTGTTCCATTGTACAATGACAACATGAGGTTGCATAAAGATAATCCCAACCAGGAGGATTTTCCCTTTATAGCATATCAGTTTTCATTTCCCTGGAAAGAAATTGTTTTTGGACAACTTTTCATATGTTTTTATCAAAAGTTGTCAAGGTAAATAATACCTGAAGCTGATGTTTTGACCTTTTCTGTTTACAAAAGTTCTGCAATATGCTAAAACTGTTTAGTTTCAACCTTCTTCCTTTATTGACAGTAACGCCATTTTCTGCTCTTTTGACAGATCTAAGGTGGACAAAATTAAATAAAAATAGTTGGTTAACAGGAAATAAAGACAGACTTCGGTAAAATTTAAGTATTAGTTTTAGTATGGTGGTTAGAGACCGTCTGGCCCACAACCTGTAGGTTCCCAATTCTCAAAACCTTGTCAGGAACTAGATTCTTGCCCCAAAAAAAGTGGGAAATGGGGTTTCAAAGCAGCTTTGTTCACCATGTCTGCACTGCATTGAAGATGAATGGGGTGTCTCCCCCCCCCCCGGCCCCTCAGTATGTAAGAAAGTGGTCAGATGCTAAGGTATGCCCTCGGATGTGGACATTAAATGACAGTCCCAGGAACAGTAAAAGGTGGTGGTATTTTTACTTGGTTTTTGCCATTTGATCACTCCTCAAACAGAGAAGGCACCGGTTTGAAATAAGCTTTGGTTGGCTTCCCCAACCCTTGGAAATGGTAGACTTAAAGTAAATGAAAACAATGAGAGAGCAATGCAGCATGTTTTGGTGGAGAGTAATTCAAGCCGGTGATCACTAGAGTATAAGTCCACATTTGTGTTTGACCTTATGAGCTGACCGAGCCTGTTTTTTTGGGGGGGGGGGGGGGATGGTCCTAAACATAAAAGAGAAAGTGCTCTCAGCAATATGGTACAAGCTGTCCATTCGTCATGTACTTGAATAATAACTAAACCAGTGACATTTTTCAATGATCAAATATGATCAAGCAACTTATAAGCGAGAATAATCAATAATTAAAATAATTAAATGATGACTCATCACACAAAATCCATTGTTCTGATCATTGGTTCTAGTGTGATGATCTAGGATACTTTTGTAGTGACTTGAAAAGTTGAGGGTTTTTTTTCTTTGGGGGAGGGGGGAGTTGGCTTTGCTTATTAGCAAACTCACACATAACCTTCATGTGAGGGCGTTGTTGTGGTTAAGGCAGTGGACTTGTGATCTAAGGATTACAGTTTCGAGCCCTGGCCATATCATCTCCATTGCCTCTCTTCACCCAGGTATATAAATGGGGACTTGCGAGGTGACTTGTATATATAGTTGCATGCGCCGGTTTGTGGCTGCAGGGCACACGTGGCTGTGGTGCACTGTGGTGCCCCAGGAGAGATTGTTTGAATTGTGCACACTTTGGTGTGTAGGTGTGACAAGTTACCAATGACCAGGGTTAAGTACAGCGCGGCGAGACTTTATTGTAAGTTGCGCTATATAAGAACTGTCAATTATTAATTATTATTATTATTATGTTCAGGAAGAGACTCCCAAGTGATCTTTTGATAATTTTCTCTCCCCCTCTAGCATGGGTCAAAACACAATGGTGGACACATCTCTCCTGAGGAGAGCGATCTGGAATTACGTCCACGCCTTGTTCGGCATTAGACACGACGACTACGACTACTCAGAGGTCAACCTGCTGCTTGACCGTAGCTTGAAGACATACATCAAATCCGTCTGCTGCTTCCCCGAGATGACCACCTACAAAGACTACAGCCACTTCTGGAAAGACTTCAAAGATTCAGAGAAGGTCAGAGAGAGAGTTGTCTTCATACTGGTTACATGTGGAGGAAGGGGTGTATAGAAAAGTGGGAGATGGGCCGCCCCCCCCACTTCCAGTTGCATGGGATTAGTAAAATTATGTTGACACACTTATATAGGTGGGAATGGGTTTAGTGAAATGGGAGATGTTGCCCCACTTAAAGGTTGGATAGGTTTTAAGTGGAAGATGTTGCTCCACTTACAGGTTGGATGGGTTTTAAGTGGGAAATGTTGCCAAATTACAGGTTTTAAAGGGTTTTTAAGTTGGAGCGGTTGCTCCACTTACAAGATTGAATGGGTTTTATATGGGAGATATTGTTCCTCTTACGGGGTTGAATGGGTTTTAAGTGGGTGATGTTGCCAGGGTTTAATGGGCTTTAAGTGGGAGATGTTTCCCCAGGTTGAGTGGGTTTATTGAAGTGGGAGATGTAGAAAGTTGAATCGTATTAGCCATAAGATCTCATTAATCATGCTAGAATGGCCTACCATAATCACACCACTAAGTTTATTCTGTCATAAAAAGATTGATAGATCTTATTCAAAGATGACTTCTCTCTCTTTCCAAAAGCCGCCACACACCTCATGATGTCATCGATCTAAAAGAGAAACAAAGTGATCACTTCTTACCAATCTTGTTTCATTTCTTTCAAGCATTTCTTCTTTTTTTAGTGTGGGTGGGGATGAGGGGAGGAAAAAACTTTTTTCTTTCTTTGTGTTCATTTGTTTAGAGATTGCTCCAAGAAGCATCATATTTTTTGGCTGTTTTATATATCTATATATATATATTTTTGTTGTATGTTTACTTTATATCAGGTCCATGTCAATCTCATGGTGCTAGAAGCTCGCATGCAAGCCTGTCTCCTCTACGTACTACGGGCCATCATGGAGTACATGAAGTGACGTCTTCCGCTAATCTTGCTTGTCAATTTAGAAGTCCTCCTCTGCACTTGTGTGTGTGCTTCCTCGGTGCTTTTGCAGGAGTGTTTGGATCGAGTTTGTTGTCGTCGTCATCGTCGTCGTGGTCGTCACCCTTCTCCTCCTCCTCCTCTTCCTCTTCGCGAGTCACCAAGCATTAAGTCTCCTTGAAGTTGCATCTCCAGTTAACAGATTCTATGCACGGAGGCGCAGTGAATTGGAGCGGCCTCCTACAAACATTGCTCTCAGCGCTGACAGACGTTTGAGTGAAAAATGCTATTATTCTTTTCATGGGCATTCAGACGGTACCAATTGTTTTTAGACGCACCTTTTTTTTGTACCACGGGTGGTCCTACAATTCTTTTTTTATTTTTCTTCTTTTTTTGAGGGAGTGAAAGCGATTTAAAAAAATATAATTAGTTTGCTATCTTTTGAAATCAGTTACTTGGCTAGCCAAGAAGTGACTGTGGGTTTGCAATTTCATATTGGTATGGAAGTTAGGTGGACGGATAAGAAGTAATTCTTTGGGGTAATTTGAGAGAAACTGTTGCTGCCAAATATTTCCAAGGAGAAATGCATTCAAGTTGAACTCAAATTATCCAAAGTAGTACTACCTGCTTCTTAAACTTTATTTAAATTCAAAACTTTTATTGCATAAAAAATAACAACAACAAAAAATTCAAAAAAATGTTGAGGTTAATGTAATATTTAAGAAATCTTTTAGATCAAACTATTAAAACCTCCACCACCTTCAATAATTAGAACAGGACGTATTAGAGCTGTTGAATATTCATGACTTAAGCAACCAGCAAACAGTTAGATATATCCATTCCCCGTATTGGACATAACACTATAGCGGACATTTTGCAAAGATTGAATCGAGTTTCGCATCGGGCGAATATATCCTAGTTATGGTTCTAGGAAGGGCCGCCTTTCGTGTGAATATCCATATTTATTTAAATATGTGTTATTGTTAATCAGCTCAGATATCTACTTTGGAATCATAGTGTGCTAAAGTCTATAATTTTATGTCTTTAAATTGTCCTTCCCACAATGCAATGTAGATTTGCATTTACATATGAAACAGCAGCTGCACTTGGTGACATCCATTTTGCCATAGGCCAATGTGTGACACCACTTCACAGCTGATACCTCAGTGTTGGCATTAGATAAATCAAAGCACAAAACACTATTTAGGTTTGAATTCTCAAAGTATTAGTATCATTTTAGGTACCATGTCAGAAGTAGTAAGATGAAGGGGGTTGCCATATCATGCAGCCACGGCTGAGTAGGACATATAATTCTACTGTCACCCCTATGTCACGAATAGGTAGTAAATGTAGAGACCACAGATGATTATGCAGGAGTTAAGATCTGCAGTAATTCTCCACACATGAGGATCACATGACATGTTCTGAAAACTCCTGTAATTTTGGGAACGACGCGGCAGTAAAAGTGTCCCGTTTAAAGTGGAATTGAGGGACGGTTCTTGGAACAGGACCATAAAACACTGTTTTGTATCAGTGTGCAGTTAACTCGTTGGTCGGATAAACCAATGTCTATCCAGTAATAGTCATTGTCGGTGAAGGCTGCCACACTAAGTCTATATAGATTATAGGAAATCATACACTGCAGTGCTTGTGCAGAGATTCTATTCTTTCATAATTCACTGACAATCGTTCAATTACAAAGATAATCCACAGAAACTTTTCTAGAAAACGTCTCATTAGTAGCTGCTATGGTGAGAGGTTCATTGCACACACAAGTGTTTCTCTCCGTCAAAGTTCCAACAGCTGCTATGAAGTTGCAGGTTTAATAATAATAATACACCAAAAAAAGAAATTGGGAACACGAGAGGGCAGCATGAAGTTGCTGATTATTCCTGAAAACAGAAAGAATTAATTGTAATTAAGCAAAACACTATTCAATATTCATTGCATTGGCAACTAAAATCCCACTGGATTTGATTTGGTGTTATCTATGTTAATAGGAGTGTGTAGGAAAGGGTGTGTGTGATATTGGTTGAGGGAGGGTCGTTAAAACATAGCATAGTTTACATAAATTCAGTTTTCAGTATGCATTGTACAGTGAAGATCTGTTCCAGTAGTACAGTATGGTGTGAACTGGCCGTTATTATTTATCTGAAATGTCTGCGGTATATCATGAAAACTACTAAGAAAGGAAATAGCTGTGGGGTGGGTACTGTGCAACCAATGAATGAAGGCAGGGACATGAAATAGGACAACGTTATTGTAACAAAAAATGTTACAGTTTAGCTTCTAATTAATTTGTGTTTTTATCGTCTTACTTTTTATCATTCCCCTCGGTTAGTTGCCTTTTGTTCATCTGTTGCGGTGATGGACAGATTCCCTGGCTAGTATGTCTAAAATATTTGGGTATTTACTTTATCAATAAACTCTTGATTAAATCGTTCTTGTGTTTTAAGATGACGGAAGTGTCCTTTTCGGAAGGGATCAATATAATTGTTGTAATTAGCCGTGCACGGTCATCGTCCTTCTAACAGCAGTGTTCAAAGGAGTGACTTTGGTGGAGAATTGTCCAGCACCTCTGAACGGTTTGCTCTGTTCTTAAACTGGAGATTAAATGAACAGTGATGTTCTTCTAGCCTGGATTCAGTTTGTTCTATCCTATTGTTACAAATTGAATTTTTTTGGAATGAAGAACTTTACCAGTTATTATTTGGCTAGAGTCCATTCTATTCTATTCAGTTGTTTAAATCTTTCCTGGATCTTTTATAATCCTCGGTAGAAATTGTCTTTAAATATCTTTCAGCAATCTGGAGAAGAGACGAGAGGCAGTTCTTTGCCATTAAGTGATGATCCTGGAGGATGGATGAGAAATGTGACGAGTTTGTTTGCTGAAATGTTCATTTAAAGGCTGATTTGATTCTTTAGTCTCTTTTATTTATATTTTTTTAGTACTTTTATTAATTTTTTTTTTATTAATGTTATACATGAGGCCATCTTGAGCTGATTAAAGATTTTTCATGAATTCTTGAGGAGGACCGGATGGTTCACTGGGTATTAGTTTGTCACTGTCATTTGGTAGGGACAAAAAAATTGGAACGGATTGAAAAATATGTATCAACATAAATAGGAACTTGAAACAGCTCTTACAAGAACTGTTGACACCAAGAAATGACACAACATGAATTCAACAACACATGCAAAAGAAGATGAACTCAAACAACACATCCAGACAACGCAATTTCAACCACACACAGAAATGACATGAACTCAACCACATACAGAAATGACATGAAGTCAACCACACACACAAATGACATGAAGTCAACCACACACACAAATGACATGAATACATTTCTCCAATTTGCATCTGTATTTATGTTTTGGGATAAAACGAAAGCCAAATGCAAAAGGCAAAGGTATCAATGTTATACCTTTTAATTGGTGACAGGATCATTTAGTCTCTGAGAAGTGACTTGAAATTGTTTCTCAGAATAATAATTCACAACAGCATTATCGACAATGTTCCTATTGATTAAATCATGGACGGTACGAAATAGAAAAACTGTCAAAGCGAAGAGAAACTCGATCGACTGAAGATGGGGGAAGTGAGGGGAACTTGTCAGTTTTGATGACAGAGGGTAAAACTAAATTGTGAGGCCAGTATCACTTTGTATTGTATAACAGGAGCATTATGGCAGAAAGGATTGGATAAATGTATGCTAGTAGTTAAGGTAATGCAGATGATACATACCATCACACTGTATACTGTGTACCTAAGAGATTAGGGGAAGATTGGTTAAATGGGTAACAATGTAGGAGGGGCGTTGTAAAGGTTAAGAGGGTAAGTTGATAGGACTGGAGGTACAAAAGAGGAAGTGAGTTGATGAATAATGATTTGTTGTCATGGTTCATTTGAATAAGTAGGTTTTAGCTTTTCTGAGACTTTTGCCTAAATTTCACAATAAAAGTCGCTGAATGTCTGCATGTAATATGTTCAGCACTGTTAATATAAGTCTCCCTTGGAGGGTCCATAGAGATTATAACACGTTCCTGTCTTTCGTGGAATTAACATGAAAAGACAATGACCCACGACGGTTTACATAACGTGTCAAAGTTTAGTCTGCTACTCTTGTGAAACACTACGTAGGAAATGTTCTCCATCATCGCATGATGTGGAGCAGATACATCGGTTACCCCCTCACATCCTCAACATCAAGAAATCATTTTTACAACATTTAACAGGATAAATTCACAGGGCCGCGGGGTCACCACAGCCACCGGTCGGACAAACTTCTTAAGCATCTGTAAATGCTCTCACTCTCTTTTGAATTATTTGGCCAATGTGTATGCCACTTTTCGAGATGGATAACCGACTCGCCTGTGATCAGTAATTGTCTACATTGTGCCAACAGTACTTTCTTCCCTACCACAGTACCATGATACTTTTTTAGTTTGGTTAGGATACCATAGTTTCCTCGTGTATATAATCGAGGATCGTACAAACTTCTCTTTGGAGGCGATTGCTAGAATCGATGCAGTAGCTTTTGATGATAGCAGTTAAGGTATTTGTGGAAAAGTGTCTTTATATGTTTGCGCAACTGAAAACATTGGTCAGAGTGTATGATGTAAGACATTCCAAATGTGATTGTTAAAAAGGAAAAAAGTAAAAAAAAAAAGAAAAAATTAAGATTGATAATAAAATATGTGAAAAGGACTAAAAAAAAAACAGAAAAGAAGGGAATTTACCCTTTAAAAAATTGTGAAGTTTATCCCACCTATCAACATGAATTTGCACTGTTTTGCCATTAAATTAACACAATAAGCAGATTGATGATAAGATGATTGATGGAAGAGATTGTTATGATTCTGAAAGAAATTGTCTACAAGACTTGTTTTTAATTCTGACGGGTTCAGGGCAAAAAAATAAGTGACGTTGACTTTGAATGCAGGAGGACGAGGAGTGATGGTAACGGAACTGTTTGTCTGGTTTCCATGGTTACAGTGGTCAGTAGTAAATACCTTGAAAATAATTTACAACGTAGATGAAATTTGACAGAAATCTTGGCAATATATATATATATATTAGCAGGTTTATTCTGTACGGTGTGGAGCAAGGGGAAGTTAATTGTTGTATATATTTGAGACTTGAGTGCTTTTCTACGCAGCTGGTTCTTCAAGAGCGGTAGATTTGAGTTTTCCTTGTCTCACCAAAGTTTGTGTGTCGGTCTGCTTTCTTTCCAAGTCATCCATCCATCCATGTTGAGTTTGCTTGTCCAGTCTTCTCTTGTAGCGGGGGGGGAGGGGGGACATGGGAGGGGGAGTGGTGGGGGGGATGGGGGAGGTAGCAAACTTTTTTGAAGTTTTAGACTGTTGTAGTAACTTTTGATCTAAACCTTCTAAGGAAGAATCCATATAGGTCTGGAAATTGCATTTTATTAAAAGATGATTGCAGAAGACCTTTAGTTTACACTATGATTGTATTAAGATGTGTTCACTCTCTTTTAAGTGCCAATTGAGAATGTAACCATGTATTGTTGTAATGTGACCCTTGAGTCAGGCAGTTTGGATATGTCATATGTCACAAGTATATTGTAAAGTGTATGTCACAAATGATCACATACATTGCTATGTGCCACAGATGGTAACGTTCATAACTATATGCCACAGATGATTACGTAGAGTAGTATGTGCCACTCGTGATTACATATATTGGTTTTTGCCACAGATGATGACTTAGATTGGTCCATGCCTCAGATGGTTACGTACATTGCTATTTGCCAGAGATGATTACGTAGAGTAGTATGTGCCACTCGTGATTACACAGACGTGTTTGCCACAGATCATAACTTAGATTGGTCCTTGCCTCAGATGGTTACGTACATAACTATATGCCACAGATGATTACGTAGAGTAGTATGTGCCACTCGTGATCACACAGACGTGTTTGCCACAGATCATAAACTTAGATTGGTCCTTGCCTCAGATGGTTACTTACATTACTATATACCACATGATTACGTAGAGTAGTATGTGCCACTCGTGATTACATACATTGGTGTTTGCCACAGAT
>KN890148.1:18918-29995 GCA_000934455.1 Apostichopus parvimensis
ACAAACAGAAACATGAACAAAATGAGTTCTAGCTGTACAATTTATGTATTTCATAATAAACAATAGTTATCTCTTAAATCCACCATAGATACAATAAATCTAAATAAGCCAGCTAATTTAAAAAAAAAAAAAACTAAAAGGAAAATTAAAAAAACAGGAAAAAACATGTAAGCTCCCTTTTGTCCGTCTCTATATCATCAAGTTTATCACATAAATAATCTCTAACATTTCATGTTGTACATGAGAAAGTAAACACAAGTCATAAGAATGAAGCAAACAATGCCAACACTCCAATAAAGATATCAATTTATACTGGTAGAAGAAGTAGTAGTACTATACCCCTCTCAATTTATACTGGTAGTAGTAGTACTACACCTCTTTAGTTTACCTCTCTAGTACACCTCTCAATGTATACTGGTAGAAGTAGTAGTACTAAACACCTCCCAATTTATACTGGTAGTATAGAAGTACTAGTAGTACTATATACCTCTCAATTTATACTTGTAGTAGTAGTTGTACTAATATATACCTCGCAATGTATACCTGTAGTAGTACTACATACCTCTAAATTTATAGGGTAGTATTACTACTATATACCTCTCAATTTATACTTGTAGTAGTACTACTATATACCTCTCAATGTATACTGGTAGTGTAGTAGTACTATATACCTCTCAATGTATACTAGTAGTAGTAGTACTACATACCTCTAAATTTATTCTGGTAGTAGTAGTAGCACTATATAACCTCAATTTATACTTGTAGTAGTAGTAGTAAGTATAGTAGTAGTAGTACTACTACTACATACCTCTCAATGTATACTGGTAGTAGTAGTACTATATAACCTCATTTATACTGGAAGTAGTAGTAGTAGCAGTACTATACACCTCTCAATTTATACTTGTAGTAGTAGTAGTTCTATACACCTCTCAAATTATACTCGTAGTAGTACAAACCTACGAAAGACAGCACAGCTACACGAACAAGTGGACTCGATATTTAAACATTAGAAGCATATTGACATGAGCTGATGTTTTATTATAAAATCAAAGAATTTTAATGACAATCTCTGAATAAACTTGCAGCCATATCTCCCATTGTTTTAGTAGTCTTAATGAATAGTTTCCTTTCCACCCTTCACTCTTTTGCATAGACTAAATACAATCTAAGTATATGTTAAATGGGAGTATCTCAGAACACTAAACCACATATTTATCTCTTCAGGCACTATGATCATTAAAAAAAAAACTAAATAATAGGAATCTGTAACTACTGTACACATATTTCTCTAAATAAAATGTCACATGTCACCCCCAAAATCCAAAATGCAGCACGTGACATCAAGAACTAAAAGCTTTTGTTACTAATAATTAACAAAGCACTTTATTGCCTTGACAAGATTGTGTGGACTGGTTAGCTTATACACTATGACACTAGCAATTTGTGCAATGTTGACTAACCTATGGAAAGTACACACATAGCCATGTTGGCATAGGGAAATAATAATATGCATAAAAACTGCTTCTATTTTAAATTACAACAATCACGTTATTTACCAACTGTAGACAAACATTTCTGAGAATTTAACAATAGGCAGGCAAACAGGTCTATATTCATTTTCTTTTCAACTTTTTCTTTGCAAATATTGATAAGAATATGGAATATGATTTTGTTCATTACCAAATGAGCTGGTAAATGATAATCAGCCATTTTGATGATAATTAGCTGTTAACAAGAAAACTTATCCATTTCAGCCATTTTTTACTGTGTTTACTGTCAAAGGATACATCTCTGAATTTAATTAAGCCCTCAATTCAGATACAGAAAATCACTGGGTATAATGAGATCTTTGCTACATGATCAACCAAGGCCTGACAATATCCACCCTTCTAAGCTACCTCTGATCACAACATTACTAGCAGTGTTAGGAAAGCAATCTTAAACTGGATACATGGTAAGAAACCGAATAAAATGTAATAAAATCATTTATGCACAAACATTACAAGTTTCTCTATTTTCACTAATAAACATGTTAATCACACCCTGGCGATCCTATCAAGTACTCATCTTTACTTCTTGAACATTCCGTTTCAAAAACAAACCCAGAATAGCATCTTAGCTTGTTGCATCAAAATTGAAGAGTAAAGTAAATATGTAAAATGATAAGGCCTCATTCTAAAAGGATTGAGTACGAGATAGCTACATAACAATGTCATCGGTTAAATATCAGTATACATGTATATATATAAAACTGTAAATAATATGACAATATTGTTTAATATCAAGTATGAGACATATTTAACAATGAAAAACTCATTCCACATGTTGAGATAACACTCATTCCACATGCTGTGATATCACTCATTTAAAGTATGACATGTGGTGTGGCTATAAACCAATCATCTAAGACTAACACACTTATCATAACACAACTCAGCATGTAGTACCATCATGTAAAACCCACCCCAGTGTTAATCTGTCTTAACCCTGTATGACACACAAACACAACTGACAAACTTGATAAATCAAAACATAAGGATGAGAGAGACAGAGTGGGGAAGAGAGTGGGTGAGGTGGGAGGAATATGTGCATGCTCTTTACAAGAGAGCAAAGATCTTCCCTCCAAGTTCAATTTAAACTGAACCTAGTGTGAAATCTTAAAGCCTGGAGATGGATAAATGTTGGAAACCAGGCAAGACAACGGCTGTAAGAGGATGTGCTTTAATCTTCAACATACTCCCTAGAAAACCAAATTATATATTTAAGATTGTAAAATCACAGTGTTGGACAGACATTACCACAGGTGCCTTCTCATATATCATAAAAGCACGATACTTGGGAAACTACAGAGAGAGCAAAACAAGAATATCCTGGCTAAGATATACTCAGGGATTTTATACTGTCCAAGGTTTGAATTATGCAATTCTGGTTAAGGTTGTAATTTTCATCATTCAGGCCAAGACTTTTTTTTTATTAAATAGTACAAATTCTACTTCTTACACTATTCAAACATTTGAAAGTATTATGTAAGGTTTACATTACCAAACCCATGCAGAATACAAAGGGTATAAATATTAATATTAGCATACTAAAATTACTTTCTTCATCTCTTAATAATTTCTCATCTATGAACTGGTTCTCCTTACTTGCTTAACATTCTTTAAGAACAAAACAAAATATTGTCAATATTTGCTACATGTTTGTGGCTGGCACTGTAACATAGAGAACACATTTGTTGTTTACTACGACCTTAAAAGAAAAAAAAAAAAAAGGAACGCCAAAATTTTACAGAAGGAAAAAATTAAATAAAACTGAGTGACAGAGGGAATAATTTACAAATATTAATTCCTCAAAAAAAAAACCTTTGGAATTTGAACAAAAAACAACGGTAACAATTTAAAACCAAAACCAAAAAAACCTGGGCCTAAAGAAAAAAACCCCAAATTAAATCAAAGTAACCCGGAAAAAAAAAGCCACACTACACCCCAAAAAAAGGTTTTTTACCACCAACAATAAAAAAAAACAAAAAAAAAACACACTAAAAAAAAGTAGTAGCAGCAAAAAAAAAAAAATATCATCAAATAATGATGAGAGAATAATAAAACAACATACCATTGATCTTACTGGATAATTCAAAGCTCTTATTGGTGATTCAAATACTTTTATATACCAATGCTTGCTGGTAAGGTAACCAAATATCTCCTTACTTGCAGAACACCAGATTTTTGTTAATGACGAAATAATTAAAAGAATCCAATACCACAGAGCAAATCTCTATTGTGGTGAAAACCTCAAATCAAATCACGTATTAAAATCCAGTACACAGATTGACCTGAACACAATTAAATTATGTTAATGTTTAATAAAATTCCATTTGATAAATAATAACATAGTAGTACTTATACATTAACCAAAGACTTCTGTGTATACTCCTTGCTTCCTTTTTTTTAAATTTTTTTTTTTTTTGATCTCCTTTGCAAA
Source organism: Apostichopus parvimensis (assembly GCA_000934455.1). NCBI lineage: Eukaryota > Metazoa > Echinodermata > Holothuroidea > Aspidochirotida > Stichopodidae > Apostichopus > Apostichopus parvimensis. The sequence goes on from KN890148.1 coordinate 22,900, forward strand.
AAAAGTAATCCTATGTAATTTGCCTCCGTTAAACTTCACATTTACATTGTTGCTACGGCAAGACATTTGATGATCTAAAACAAATTTAAAAAAGTCGGTGAAAAAACCACTTTGTGAAAAATCATTTCCATTAATGTGTGTAAAACGTCTTTAACATGTAGGAAGAGTTGAGGGAATACACTAAATAGTACTTAGCAGGAATCAGAAATAACTTAATTGAAAATAGTAATTATCAATGATCTTACTATAAATGCTTAATCAGTCGTTGACTTTTAGCCGAATGGACACCTGGGAGCAATATTTAACAAACCTAGATGTTTGCCTACTGTTACATGTAACATTCTTGGCTACACTCAACTTTCTCTCGCTACTTACGATGATGGTGGCAGTCTTTCACTAAACCTGTTTGAAGCAGGTTTCTCGTTTGGAATGTGCAAGAATAAAGAGAGCTAGATAGTGATATCATCTTCACCATTCTGTTTATGTTTTTGAGTACTGAGGCTAGTTCAGTCTTCCAGAGTCTAATAACCTCAATACTTCCCTTTTCAAGTCTTACAATATCTAACTTGGTTTACTAAGGAGATGTCGAGGCCTACACTCCGTGCTTATGACAGTACCTAACAGATATTGTTTTTCATGCTATATTTGATATTTGATAATAGCCTCATAAATGATGTCTAGCTTTCATCACCACTTTCTATTGCCCAATTACTGGCATCTGTTTACAAACTCTGGGCAACACTTTGGTGGTATGCCATGTCTCTGGAAAAGATCTTTTAGCACAGTTCAATCCTTGTAACTGTGATGGAAATATCAATAAATCTCCTGTATTAATTTCATGGAAGAATCTCACACTGTTTTATTACCTTACAAACTAAAGCTGTGCTGTTAATTCTGGTTTAAAACATGCAATGGTAGAAAAAAAATAACATCCGAGTTATAAAACCAATATTGGAACATAGAGGTATGGAAGTACCTTGTACGATAATCCACACCCATATACAGGGGGGATCTTCCAGAATCTGGACACAACAGAGGTTGGAGTTGCCTTACAGTTGTTATGCCAGATTTGGACCATTATCTATGTTCCACAATCTCGTGCAGCTTACAACTAACTTTTTGCGTGAACCCAAAAGCGCTTATGGTATATGCTCAGGTCAGATACAAAGTTGTATTGTTAAAGTGTAATCAAAAGCCACTTCCATGGAAATCCTGTGGAGTACACAATTCCAGGTCAAACCTCATGCTGGATACTGTGCATCATCATATAGTACCTCATATTATGAGGTAGGACCTCACATCCATGGAACCTGCTCGAGTACTGCCACTGCATCGTTCCGTCCCATTTCCCGGAGCAGATGTGTAAGCGTTGCCACAGCACTGTCTTCTCGACACCTGGCTTCCCATAAGTCCAAAATTTGATCAGTGGGACTGGGCTTTGTAGCAAAAAAGTTGATATACCTACAATGAAAAGATCAAATATAGCGAGGATATTAGCAGCTGATGGTATATGCATTCACAAGATGTGCTCAAGCAATCCCTTTAGTTTCTGCAATTCAATATCGCAGTTAACATGGGATGAGGTAATTATGTTATGAGGTCATTATGTTAATGTGCAGATTTTTTGGCAAATTGTTCTGCGGAGCTGCCAATATCCAGTCAAGCATATCTAGTTAAGTATTACATTAAAGAAATATGATTAAACTCAAACTTTATCCCTCCCAAGTTTGTTTTTATGAACAAACATTAAATAAGCACATTCTTTAGTTAGACACTTTTCCATATTAATTAATCACATGCAAAATGCATCTCAAAAATTAAAAAATTTAAAATCCTGTTCACCATTCAATTTGTAACATATACACAACATAAATTAGGAGTTTAAATTTTGTATGAAAATGTTAGAGGGCCTGACATATCGTACTTGTATTTATTTATGCCGTGCAAGACACTTCAAACCCAACCAGCTGCTTTAAGTAAGATATTCATGATCCCACAATGAACATAGACTTCAGCAAAGGTGTTCGTCATGTGACGTGGGATGGATCAGGACGTATGCCATTAAGAGGTTGGAAGAGAATTTACATTGCTCTTTTTCTCTGCAAAGAGAGAGGTTACAACTTACCCATCAACTCCCAGCTTGGCTGCGAGAAGCCTCCAGTCGTTACCGACAGGTCTCGGCGGATCCAGGCTGGTACAGAGTCTGGCCCTGACTGGTCTGGGAAGACGGAACACCTTAGTAGGAGTCTCAAAGGATGCTGTGTTGGCCTGGCTGGGGCTGTTGTGGTAATTCTGGTGTTCAATACCCTAAACAAAGGACGAGAAAAATGTTAAGATTTACCTTCATTTTGTGGCAGGGAACAAGTACCAAGAATCAATACGTTAGTAATCTACCCCCTAGTTTTCCGATAATGATCTGTAAACAGACCAGTCAGGCCACTGAACGTTATGTACATAGCAATCTCTGTCGTGCATGTGGAGTAAATTATACCAGTCTGGGCGATGTATTATACAAGTGAACACAACATTGTTAAAACTGAACATACCCACTGACACCTGTTTTGCCCTTGCAAATGTTCTTGGCAAGAACCCAAGAAACCTTTCGTACAATCAAAGTTGTAAACATGGCATATTCAGACCTACGAATAATGCACCCTGCTCAAACACAATGTAAAAAGAAACTTATGTGACTTTAAAAAAAAATTGAACAAAAAAAGGAAACAAAATAAGAACCTAACACACTAACTTGCACAATGCTTCTGAGGCCTTGCTGAGAATAAAAGTTATAACACATGGCAGCCCCCTACTTAATCATTCCAAAAAAGTGGTAAAAAAAAGACGTAAGAAAATAAATTGAGAGACTAAATGATTGTAGAGAAGATGACTTACATCTTCCATTCTCCTGGTGATATCCAAGACTTGTAGACTGGTCTGTGCCTGGCCTTGTGTGATGTGTATCCTACATCCAACCACATCCAGAGACGGGTCTTCTCTGGCCAATGTGAAAGAACAATGAAGCGTGTTGGAGGTGCCACTCCAGACATGGAAGAACGGGATTTCCTGCAAACCAAACGAACAAAACACAGGTTAGAAGAGGCATGACTTTTTCAATGTTTACTAACCTAGGACGGAAGCTAGGTAGCTAGGTAATATACTTAGCTTAGCTAGGCTATTAATAGCTAACTAGCTAAGTTATATTTCTTAGCTTAGCTAGGCTAGCTAATAGCTAATAGCTACTACTAGCTCTACTACTAGTTACTACTATTATTACTAGCTACTACTATTAGCTACTAATAGCTACTAGCTAAATCAGCTTAGCTAATAACTTAGCTAGGAAGCTAAGTAATATCCGATTTCAAATTATGGGTTTTGCTTACAGTTTGTAATTCATGGATTGCTGTGTTTTCCTTCTTGCTTTAATTGGTTCAAAACGATTGCATGACATTTGAGTAAAACTAAGAAAGTTTGTATTATTACTCTGGAACAATGAATAACTGTGACAAGTAGAATACTAAAAGCTCCACTTTTGACTCACTTGAAAGTTTGCTGATGGCTTGCACTGCCATCCCTGCATGACCTTATCCAACGACAGTCTCAGATTTTGATCGTCGTCCTGAAACTCCATCAACTTTGGCCGATGAAGGAGAGCGCCACCAAACTTCTGCTCCAACTGCACTACACGCTGCGAAGTAAGTGATAAAACGAACATTGTTTGAGATGTGCTGAAACCTTTTACAAATTCACTTATATTTTAAGCAAGTTTCTTTTCACGGATTGCTATGAAGCAAACACTTTTTGCATGACTTGCTCTTGCCCTCTGTTCCTACTTTTTCATCTTTACTACTATCACTTAACAATACAATTTTTTAATACGATCACTTTAACAATACAATTAAGAGGGCGGTGACCTATTGTGGGACCAACCCTATTGTTCTAAGGACTACTCAAAACTGCCTCAAAAACTGATTCAGCCTTGACTTCAGTTCTTCAACTATCTGAACATTCATTGGAGGAACAGGATTACTGTGTTATAAACATTAACAAAAGTTTGACTGACCTCTATTGCATCAGGTGTATCATCGGTCACATATACTTTCACAGTGTAGTCCATGTTGAACCTAAGAGCCGGCCCAAAAGTCGCTAACCGTAACCTTTTGCCTGCAGTCCTCGGAGGAGCGGACTCTCCCATAAGAACAAATGAACCGAGCTGATCGAGTATAACGGAACAAGATGATGAATCCACCTGCACGTATACGGGCGTATTGATGGTCTCCTCCCCGGCAGTAACAAGACGCTAAAAGATAAAGAGAACAAAGGATTTATAGAATGAATAATATAGTCCCACAAATGACATACCCAACTGGCGGCCATATTTACTTATGTCATTGCTTACAGAGAACCTACCATACAACAGTCTGTGATTGGTCTGAACCTACCATACAACAGTCTGTGATTGGTCAAAAAATGTTGTGGACGGACCCCTTAAAGGCACCACTCCTGAGAGCAATACAAACATGATATATCAGTTTTCTCTTTATTTTGTGGCATAAGGATTCCTACAGCAATGAGAGTTACTTGAATCAGCAAGCCACATTTAATTAAGAGAACATTGCAAACAAGACTTGCAATTAAGTAAGTACCACAAGCCAGAAGTGAAACATCAAGTTGACTAATCAGGTTATTTGCCATGCTAATAACTGATACCATACCTGCGGCATATTTTAATGCTCTCACTCAATGATACTACACAGGTTATTTGCCATGCTAATAGCTGATGCCTATCCTGGGCATAGTTTAATGCTCTCACTCAATTCTGATATCATTCCAACCATTTAATCCTGTTTTGCCTACCCTAGTCTTTCTTCTCACAATTTATTTTGGAATATATGAAGGAACGTTTTAACTTACCTCCCAAATTCCTTCTTGTTGTACAGCCATATTGCAACTATAGATGCTATACCTCCAATCACCATCCCTCCTCTGAGAACAATGGGGTATTGTTAGGATAACAGGTTTATTAAAGGTGATGCCAGGTGGACCAGCCACTACCACAGGGGTCAGTGACGTACACCGTGGTGAGATATTTGGCTGGTTGCTTGGATCAGGGTTCACACCAAGGTATACCTCCTCACCATTATTCCTTGTAATTGCACCATCTGGTATGAACAGACTAACACCTACAAAGTAAAAAGATATATAATATTACAAAAGTAAACCATCTTGATATTTACTTCAAAAGTTCTAACTTACTTTCACAAATTGCCAGAAACAACACACAGATTTGATGGTAACTTGTGTAAGAAATGATGTCGTAGATACAGCAGCTTTTATTTTCCGGCAAGGATACATTAAAAAAAATTAGTCTCTTGCATTGTGCATGAATTAGCAGTTATTTAGGTATTAATTCACCAAGGTACAACAGATCAAATTAGCTGAAAGTTTGTCTAGGTTTATATAATGGCAGTTTGTTTGATCCATTCCTTTTCTAAGCACGAGGGATTTGTTTGGTGATTCATATGTTGTCTTAGAGCTACCACAGGTTTAGGAAGTGTATTTCTTGTTCAATGCTACACAAACTAAATTTTCTGTACCCCAATCCTACTAAAACACTGTTGCATTTGTGTAACCTTTTTGAGCAGTTTTGCATCAAAGTAATACAATGCCATACCAGACCGAGGTATGACAGAAAGTAATGATTTTTACTTGCCTGCTTCTGGGATGATGAGACGACCTCCTCTAGGACCAAACCTACCAGAGACCATCATATGTGAGTCGGCGGACCCAGTCGGTACCGCTTCCTGGAATTGTTCCGCGTCTACTTCTGATTCTGGTCCCATGCTAGACTCTGAAGACTGGAGGGGCAAGGCATAGACTGGTTCATCTTTTTGTTGCGAGTAAAAGTCGGAATCTTCGTCCCGGAGGTGGCATCTGTCGTAGCAGCTGGGTCGTTCTTTGCTTGCCGTACAGTAGTGACGCTCGGACCCAGGCCCAACCAATGGCACATAGGTGTGTACTGTATTAGATTTCATGCTCCCATTCTGGAGGGAGTAATGGGAGCCGTCCGAGTGGGATGAGCTGTACCCACCCAGGTGGGTCACCGCCCCATTCTTGGGTGAAAATGACACAGACATATTGTGAGGTGAGCCTTGTTTCGATGTCTCTAAGAAAGAGTTGGAGTGATGGAAACCGTTAGGCTTGTCAGATTCGTTGGGTAGGCGGACGTGTGTACAGAAGGCTGCGTGATGACTTGTTTGAGTAATATCTGGTTGCATTGTTAACATGGCCATGTTGCACTCATCAACTGCAGATAAAACTATTATAAGAAAGAGGGAGAAAAATATGTTTAACAGAATAAACTGGCAATTGGGTATGATTGCAGTATTTCCTATATATGTAGTTAACATAGACCAAATACTGTCCACAGGGACTGTACTTTCACAGTACCTGTTTCAGCAAACCTCTCACAACAAACGAGTACTGGTTGATTTTTAATCCAGCGATTGCAGTTTATTGAAAGAACTAACTATATTAATTTAAAGAACTATTGTAAGAACTAACATTATTAATATAGATGCAATTGTCTCACTTTATGAGTTTGCAAGGCTGGACATATCTGGGTCCATCCCCCCCCCCCATGACTCCTTCTGGTTAACTATTGTGCAATACTTTCAAAAATTTGTTAGCTTAAGATGAAGGAGTCTGTTGAAAAGAGCATATGATTACTTCCTAAAGCAAACTGAAGACCAGTTATCCCTTTAAATGCACTTTACTCGACACTTCAGCCAAGATATGGATAGAACCCTGGCTGAGCAGCTGCTCGGCTTGCATGGATTTACGATTATTGAGAACTGGGAGGTAAGATGGATGCAGCTCACTGAATCAGGCCATCAGCAATCATCCATCAAGCCAATGGATCGTGGAAACCATTCGCGAGCATCAACTACTGTAAACATTGCAATGTAAACAGAATGCTGAAGAAGAGGAGGCGTCTTCCTTCAGACAATACTGCCATAGAAGTGTACAGGCTCAAACAGCTTTATCATTTATTAACTTTGCAAAAAAACTTATCTCTAATTAATATATCAACATCTTAACC
>KN890149.1:5237-33829 GCA_000934455.1 Apostichopus parvimensis
CAGAATAAACAATTGATAATGAAATGCATTACTACAGGTATGTATGTACAGTAAACAAATCCTGTTGGTAAATATATGTTAGATGGCCTGACCGTCCAATACTAGGTAGATCTATTTCAGAGGCTAACAGTATTCTAGACAGATGGACACCCAGCTTGGTAAAATGACTATTGTATGACAAAATGATGAAAATCAGCGAAACGGCTACTTGTCAGTTAAATTGTTGTACAAGCTCAATGTGGTCAGAAACATGTATAAATTGAGGTCGGGCTTGATGAAGGTGTGAATCCTCTTGTCTTGTTGTCACCACTACAAATGCATCTTTTTCTGGTATCAAATTATCCTGTTAATAATAAAATAATATATATTTTGTTTTTGCTCCAGATGAGAAGGAAAATCCACGAAGCATTCCGAAGCAAAGTAAAGACAGAAGAAGAAGATGAGAGAGCCTCTGTGTCATCTGAAGATAGCAACTCTATTGAAAATGAAGGTAATATCCCTTAGGAAGAGTTGGTGTGAGAAAGAGGGAGTGGGGAGGGGGGGGGTTGGGGGGTGTGGGGTGAGGGAGGTGGAGAGATTTAACCAAAGCAACTCTATTGAAAATGAAGGTAATTACCCTTGAGAGAAGGGGTTGGGGGGTTGGGGTGGGAGGGGTGTGGGGTCAGGGCAAAGGAGAGATCTAACCAAAGCAACTCTTTAGAAGATGAAGGTAATTCCCCTTGGGAAGAGTTGGTGTGAGAAAGAGGGAGTGGGGGGTTGGGTGGGGCGGGTGGGGTGCGGGCAAAGGGGAGATCTAACCAAAGCAACTCTATAGAAAATGAAAGTAATTCCCCTTGGGAAGAGTTGGTGTGAGGAAGAGCGAACAGAGGATTGGGGGAGGGGTGGGGTGAGGGACATGGAGAGATCTAACCAAAGCAACTCTATAGTAGATGAAGCTAATTCCTCTTGGGTAAAGTGGGTGAAAATAGGGTACAGTACATGTACTTACAGATAGTAAAAGACCCCTCTAACAGGGTAACAATGAAGTTGTAAAGGTAACATGCCTCAGACTGGTACATACCATTAAAACTGGCTCATGTGCTTAGGGCTTGTTCATTGTAGTCAGCCAGAAATCTCCCTGCAATATCACACAGTATTGATACTAGGAATTTAAATGTTGCATCTGCTGGACGCAACGACTTAAAAATGTTTGCATCCCTCCGAAAAACTTGGGTCGCTACAGACCTCCATGAAAACATGAACATGAAAATACCACTACAGGAACGCACCATACTCAGTGATAATGACCCCTGACAAAATATTGGCTTGTGCCCAACAGAAGCCTGTCTCAAATGTGCACAGAAAAAAAAACAAATGAGGAAAGCTGTAAATTTAGTACACAACAAAAAGGTACTGTCACCATGTATGTTACCATATATGCTGGCCTAGGCATCATGCAGTGCACACTTCTGTACGGGGTATTACAACTCCCTAACATAGTGTCTATGAAAAAGTTATGGGCTATGAATACGCTGTGAATGTCGGAAACCAATGTTAAGTACAACAATTGCCTAGAGACAAAATGCAAGAATAAAAATACCGCACTTTTAACAAATTTAATTGCGGCCCTTATATGATGCAATTTTATTCTTTTAGTTTTATTCAAAGTTGAACAAATTTATCCTTTTTCCCAACCCAGTATAGGCAAGTCGGCCCAACCCCAGCCAGTTCCGACCCCTCTCCCAATCCAATATATAAATAACTTTTATGCAATTTCGATTAAAACTCAAGTGCCAATGGCAACTTTTGACAAAGTATGATGTATATAGTTTACACAGGTCTACACAAAATTTAACTGAAGCACGTGGTCAAAGGGACTGAAAATTTATGCAAGTTTCTGATGAAGAAATTACTGAGGTGTGAATGCACATTTTACCTACTCTCATTTAAGAGAGAACAAACATACTGTGAGATGAAAAATCCTGTTCAGTATCAGAGATGTTACCTTCCCACACAATTCATAAATTGTGTCAACTCATAACATTTCGTGCTCCAAAAAAATAGAAACAGTTCAACTACAACTTCCTACCATAAGCCCTTGTTGTCAAAATATGTGTCAACAAGGCCTAACGTTATGACCTGTCAGTGCACACATGATAGCATTAACTTCCCTATCTCTACACAGGGGATAGTAATGTTACATGTAGTTGCATTAAAACAACATACTTTTTTTCACTGAGCACTATAGATGCAAGAATGTTTGTAGACAATGGTAAGGGAATATTAGCCAATCAAATCACAGGAAATTTGGAAATGCACCATTTACTATTTTTAGCATGAAAATCTCTGTAATGGAAATGTTGTTAACTCTGTATGTACTTTGCTGCCCTTGATGTTTATGATATCTTTGTTTTTCACAAGTTCAATCATCTGTACAATGGATCAGGAAGTAATTTTGCTTCTTTTGAGAAGAAAGAAGTTGTGGTTTTTTGAAAAGAAAGAAAGAAAGATATTCCTTCAAAAAGTGATTATTATGTTTTGCAAAGGCCTAGCTATGAGTATGTATACTTGGGGTTTGTTCCCCCTCCCCCATCCCTCCAAAAAAGTTTGCGTCCAGTCCGCCAGGGCGCAAGCAATTTAAAGGTTTTGTTACCTGGCTAAAAGATGGCATCCCAGACGCAGAATTCTGCGTTAGTAACAATACTGGTCACCAGCCGTTAGATTTGTGATCCTTTCTTTTTTCTGTTGGCTGGAGGATGTTACTTTAAACATAAAAATCAAAATTATGTCATTCCTCAAAGAAACACAATTATGTCATTCCTCAATCACGGATTGATCATTAAAAATAGAATAAATGTCATGACAATTGATTTTGTTTTTGCTACAAACAAAATTATGACTGCATTAGTAAATTTCAGCAAAGGAAACTGAACTGCACCTAGTCTCTGTTTCAGTATTTATGAAATATTGTTTTCTTGTTATGTAGCAGTTATTTCGTTTTCAGTTTAAAGGGCAACTGTGACTTTGTTCATGTTTAAACTGAAAATATGTCGCAGATCTCATTCTACCTATTCAGTTCATTCTGTTATGTTATATATTGTTGTATGTTATATATTGTTGTATGTTATATATTGTTGTATGTTATATATTGTTGTATGTTATATATTGTTGAGATCTCAAAGGAGACAAACCCAACCATCAGTATTGGTGTACATCAGGGGTGGGCAACCTTTTTGAATGAATGGGCCAGATATAAGGAATGAAAAATTGACTGGGCTGCACCTAACCAACGGCCTGCTGTTGATTTCAAACCTTTGATTCCGAGGACGTTCAAGAAATAGGTGTGTGTACTAATCTGTATTCACAAAAACATAATGTCAATACAGTACAGTTGATAATTAATGGGGATAATATGCCTACCTGAGAGCATCATTAGTGCCGATAAATTCTAAACAGCTAGCTTGTTTTTTGTGATGATGTAAAATAGATTGATTGTTTTCGTTTTCTTGAGACATCTCACAGGCCGCAAAAAAATCACTGGCGGGCCGCATATGGTCCACGGGCCGTAGGTTGCCCACCCGTGGTCTACATGTATGTATTTGTTTGAAATTACTTTCATGAAGTATAAGTCTTCAACAGACCTGAGAAAAGCCTTATTCTGCTTGGGAGATATCACATATTTTATATTCCTTATCACACAAGGATGAAGGCTTGATCAAGTCTAAATGTGACATCAATGTTCAAAGATGAATTATTTCACTGTCAAAGTTTAAAGAACTTCCAGATTAGGGACTAAAGTGGAAAAAAACGATTTAACATCCAATTACTACTATATAGCTATTTCTTATACAATCTCTCCAGCTCCGACAGCTCTTGAAAGAAGCTAAATAAGTTGAGTTTTTGTTCAAGGAAATAATCTATATTTATTATACTGTTTTCTTTAGGTAAAAAGTTATGCTTAAGTTGTATTAAAGTTCATGTAACATTAATTGTTAATGTTGCCATATCCACACAGTATTCCTATGTGTATAAACCTAGTTAAGTATATATTTTTTTCTTCCATTTAATGTTTATTCACATATATCTTGTAAATTTAGACTAGTTTTAAATGTTAATTATGATGAATGTTAAATACTTCTTCCACTTTAAAAACTAGTCCCCAATCTGGAAGTTCTATCAACTGTGACAGTCAAATAAGTCATCCTACAAAATTGACAGGTAACAGGATATGTTGGAAATAGAAAGCTTATGAAAGAAGTTTTGAAAGTTGTAATCTCCCGGATGTCATTAATTAATGACATTCCGTCCCAGATGAGTGGAGCTGACCAAGATCACGGTCAACTATACTACAGATACTAACGGTAGCACATGGCGCTTCTGTATCGCTTCTGTATCGGGCTACTGGTTATTAATAGGCAGGATGAAGTATTATTAGTCCACATGTTGTCTGCTTGTATGCATAATAAAAGAGGCTTGTGTGAAAGTATGTTGTTCAGTACCCATTGTGTAAGACAGCTCTTAAATTACTTGGCTCTCAGTAACTCAATTGTGCTATGGAATATAATTACTCTGGAATTACAGTAGTTAACAGAGATTTTTAACTTTGGAGTTCTATCTGGATTGTGTTTTGAATATATTTTCTGGTTAATATATAACTGAGGATATTGTGTAAGATAAATCCAAAGAAGATTGAATAGGACTGCAGGTTTTGAGAATAGGTTTGACTATCATGACGCATGGCGTGGAGTTAAGAAGATTTCAACAGATATCACGATCTAAGGGTACGGTATGACTGACTTTTACAGAATTGTATCTGGTAGAAAGAATTATGGGGTGTGACTCCCAGTTTATTTGGTGAGAAGGCAATTATCCTTAAGGAAAGGTTTTGTTTGTGGCAGCAGTTTACTTCGCTCCTCTCTTACTGTACCTGTCTCCTGCTCCACATCTGCACTTTCCCATCTACCTAACTACACATTGGAATATTTTAGCACTGGGCCCTCACTCCCTTGGCATCGCCCACTTACACCTTCCGAATCTACCACTTAGGAAGACACTACACGTTTTCGATAGCGACTTTTACGTAACAATTTTCACACATTTCTTACGAGTTTTGGAACTTCATCTTGGACCAGCGGTCATAGAAGCTCCTTTACCGTTGTTTCCAAGAAGCACTATATAAGTATCCTAGTGTTTTCAGCATATTTTACTCTCATTCTCCGTCCATTTTTCCGATGTACTTATTAGTAAGAGGAGGGAGGGAGGATGGGTGGAGGTTGATGGAGAGATTCGGGAGGTGACAGGTCTAGGTCAGTTTTATATTTCATGCTTACTTTAGTTCAATCAAATCTCAGTTGTTAAATTGTGAACCATTAAAGTCACGGTTATGAAGGAAATTGATTTGGCAAAGCATTGGCAAATTAGGTCAATATTTTTTGCATTACCATAACATTATGAAATTTGGTCTTGTGACTAAACAGTGCCTGTCATTGGAGTATGGTAACATGTCCTGATTCAGCACATTCAAGTGCTGCTTTATCAGATACATTTATGGTTTAGTCTGGAAGTCATGACTCATCTTAATGTATCTGCTTCTACCAACTGATATTAAATCAGTCAATCAAATGTTCATGGATTTTCTTGTCTGTAATTTCTTCCAGTAGCCTTTTCCTTTGTCAGTCAGCTAGTTTTGAACCTTTGTTCATCAATGATGTGTTAATATTAAATATGTCCAGAGTTTTTATATATGATTCTCCTCTTTCAAATCTTTTGGGTCTTCCTCTAGATTTTAAAGAACAGAAATGATTTCCCTACTGTATAGAGTCATAACTGCTAGAAGCACTTTCGGTTTATCTTTGGAATCTAGTTTCCTTGAAAAGAAGTTATATTTACTTAATGGATCTTTCATGCTGCTGGCCAGCTACGAAAACAAATTGCCAATTCTTTTGTTTGTTATCAGAACACAGTTTACTGTATTCCAACTATAGGAGGCACTGTAGACAGTTAGCTATTCGTAGAGTACCTACAGCACTGTATGGTGGTACCAGTGGCATAATGCTAGGGGTGTTGAGAGGGGCAAAGCTCTGGGCCCATGATCCATAAAGGCCCCAAGCCTAAATAGATTGTTGAGATGGGCAAAGCTTTGGGCCAATGATCCATAAAGGCCCCAAGCCTAAATAGATCTGTTAACTTTGAAGAGGTAATAATTGGCTTAATAATACTATTCTAACTCAAAAGGGGAAATGTGTTAAAACACAGGAAGAAGGTTGGCCCAAGAAAGGGTTGCTCGCTGTGCTCACTTTAGGGTCCCAATCTCATCCTTGGTCCACTGTCTGTAAGTTAATCATTACACGGCTGTGTGGGGCCATGTCAACTCTAGTCCTACCGTAATATCACTCTTCTCAAGAAGATGCCAAGCTAGTCACTTTACTTAGTCCACTCTGACCAGCAGTTAACTCAGGATCCCATGCGACATGTACAGTATCTCTGACTGGATGTATTGGAGGAAATGTAGACTTTGGGTAGAGTATGGGGGAGGGGTATGGGGGTATGAGGGGGGGGTCGGAAAGGGGTGTGATAAATTTCAAGATAACATGACAGTTCCACTAAAACCAACCTGATATACCAATGGCAAATGACAAGCTTTGATAATAATATATTTCTTTTTTAAATATCAGAACTGCATATTACCCATAAATGCTCAAGATATACTTCATTCCTCAGAACTGACTTGTCTCCTATACATAGATACATAGATACAAACATACATGTACATACACATGTACACATTGTTTAGTGCATTTGTGTATTACACACACACATTTATGCATAACCTATATATTACAACATCAATATAAGGAAACTTGCAATACATTTTGGTTTTGTTATTAAGAGTTTGCTTTCTTAGTTTAAGTAACACATTTATCCAGGCATAGAACTTGCTTCTGCCATTGAAGCTTAAGGAAGTTAGCAAAAGAAGGTTCTCTAATGGAATATAATCTTCCACAAGCATCAGGAAATTGAAGGGGTTGCGGATTTCCTTACGTTTTGTCATGTACAGTACCTTTTCTGTTTATGCTATGTAGTCTACCTATTAGATGTCTGTGTGAATGTATCTGTGTGTTGTGTATGTGTCGCAATGTGTGTGTATGTATCTGTGTGTTCATATCTGTGTTGTTTATGTGCCCCAATTAGTATGTATGTGTCTGAGTATATGTATCTGTGTGTTGTGTACAGTATGTGTCTCAATTTAGGTGTGTATGTATCTGTGTGTTGTTTACATGTCTCAATAGGTTTGTGCATGTCTGAGTATATGTATCTGTGTGTTGTGTTTGTGTCTGAGTATATATGTATCTGTGTCGTGTATTTGTCTGAGTATATGTATCTGTGTGTTGTGTATGTGTCTGAGTATATGTACCTGTGTGTTGTGTCGAGTATGCCACTGTTTTGTATAAAAGTTTGGCACTTGGTAAAATACAGTCAAAACAAGTACGGTATGATGTCATTTCCTCTCTAAAGACATTGATAGTAAGCATTCATCCATGCCCATTGCAGGCATTTCCTTGAAAGGTTAAATAATAGCCAGCGTATGCCAATGGGATTTTGTATAGTCAAGATATATCTGGATTTTCCAACTCATTACGTTTTCAATTATATATATTCATTTGCCTTTGTCGTTTACCTTTAATACAGTAAAACACAATAAGTTACGGAATTAGTATGTACATAAAGATATTTATCGTCTTGATGTAGAGCATCTTCTCGTGGGTTTTTAATTTTGTTAAAAATTATTTTAAAGTCTAAATGTGTGTTTGCCAAATTGAACATGCTGATATGGGCAGTCGCAGTGATTTTACGGTAAATCATTCGCGCCATATGGGCAACAGAAAAAGTCGATTGCGACAGCTTTTCTCCATTAAACTCACCAGGTCAGTGAGCATTTAGAGTAAGAAACATTGAATCTGCTTCGGAAGTTTGTTTTTTGAAATCCATAGGCAAACACGTATTGAGACTTTAAATGATGTCTGATGATATTTGACCAAACAAGGATAATTATTACTCTCTTTCATTTTTTTCTTGGTTACTTTTTATTTCCAGAAACTGAAAAGAGATTAACAGCAGTTAGGAAAACCAAAGCCAGGACATCCCATTATTGTAGTCTAGACCAAGCTAGAAGGAACATCCAATCTGCCAAACTCTACGAGTATGTCGTCGTGGTTTCATTAGAATTTGATAAAACACAGAGAAGATACCAACCTTGCGAAATCAGACGTTTTCCAGATGAGGTGAGACTGTGTTCTAGTTTGTAAATTGAGTCCAAGAAGCTGTTAGTGACCACAGCTTGAAACATGTCCCTGATTAGTTTGAAGTTAGAAGCCAAGTACCTTGCATACGTTGTGACCAGGTACCACATTTTCATACAACCTGGAAAGCTGCAGGTGAATGTAGGAATTCTTCCGATTTCAAAAACCCTCAGGTAGGTAGGTACTTAAAATGTTGAATCGGGAAGATGGGAGTTCATCCAGGAAATGTGTCATATGCAGGCAGAAGAGGTTGTGAACTGGAGAGGAGGGTCAAGGGTGGGGGGTCAAGGGAGGGGGCTCAAGGGGGAGGTTGCAGTGCAAGAATGTTACCAGTGGCTATAGGCTAAGTAGATCAGAGGGCACATTTATAGCTAAGGGAGGAATGAAGTAAATGTCTCAATCAGAAAGTTTGGGGATTTTCAAGGCTATTTCAACTTTTTTCAAACTTTAATTTTTTGGAGAAAAAGAATTGTATATATAGAATCATTAATATTATCTTTAATTTTTTATAACATCAAATGCAAAACTCCTAAACAGTGCTACACTTGAATGATTTGATGAATTAAAAACTATGCCCCAAATTATGTCCTCTTTTCTCCTGCAATTTAACATAAACAGGGACGATATTTTACTAACAAAAGTGTAAGTTTTCCATGATCAAGCACAATAAAGAAAATGCCTCCTGTATTCATTACTTGACTATATTGGTGAAGGAGCTCTCCTTTGTTTTTTCTTTAAACTGTTTGTAGTCGTTAGCTGTTTATTTACCAGAGTTTTGGGATTTCTTCTCTTTTTATCTTATATTTAGGATTTCACGGTAATTGTATTTCATATGTAAAGAGCCTCTTGTTTTATGTACATGTAGTTTATTTCTTATACTTGCATGTTTGGTGTTTTGTAATTTGTTTTATTGAGTAATCTTTTAAAGTTATTTTCTCTTTCTTAATTTCTGTAATTAGCATAATTACCCTTTTGTCTATTGTTCAAGGTGATTAGTGTCAAGGTTGCGTAACCAGTTGAATTAAATCATCATTTGCTGTTTAAAGTTGGAGGGAAAACTTTATTCCATTTCATAGGTGTCATATTTTTCACTGAGTGGGGAACTTAAATCCGGACTTCCTATGTTATAGTTCTATTATGTGGCAATAACTTTCTGTTTCAATAGGAAGGGTACTCAAAGGATGTATCCTTGTTGATTTTATATATAAAACATGTGTAGTTAGGAAATGTCCTCTACACTGCTATCAAAATATACTTCATTACCCGCTTCAAACATTCTCTGTGTAAACATCTTTGTAAAGTATAAACAAATAAAATAGATGATATCTCAAAATTCTCAGGTGTTGGAAAAAGAAACACACAGCTGTACCTTACCTTAAAGGTTTTATAAGAAAAAACATAAACTCTTACAAAATTGGTGATTCCCCTAAAGGTTTTAAAAGAGAAAACATAAAACTCTTACCTCATTTGTGATTCCTTGCCAAAGGCAACAGTAATCTATACGATGGTGATGGCGTGCTTGCATGTGTGTGTGTCTATTAGACACTACTGTACCATTGATACCACCAGGATGGTAATATTGAGGGATATCACACTTGTCACACTTTGCATATGGATGCCACCTATTGAGTAAAAAACCCTATTGTTTTTTGGTGGAGGTCAAAGATCATTTGGGGTCACCAGAGGTCAAATTGAAAACACTGTGACATGATATCTCAAGAATTAAGGGATATCTCATACTTGGTGTTTGCATGGGTATCCCATATGCAGTAGAAGAACCGTATTGTTCTTGGAGGATTTCAAAGGTCATTTGACATCACCATATGTCACATGGTGAAACCTTGTAAACATGATATACTATAGCAAACAGGAAAACATGTCTGGACCTTATATCTGGCATGTGATGCCCACAATTGAATGCAAACAGTTGATTTACAGTATGACTGTTAATACAAAAATGTTTTATCTTCTATTATTAAGTTATTAATAAAGACCTGTGGTGAGTTACAACAACCATATTAAATATGGTGGAGATCAGAGGTCAAACTGTGCATGCCTTGTAAACATGATATCTTAGAGGTCAAACTTTGATGACTCATACTGTGATTCATGGTTCACATAAATGTTAGTCAATGCCCCATGGATCTTAAACATACATACATTCTATACCTAAGTGTAAACACAGTAACTTCATGACAAAAACATGTCACTTTGAAACCACAGTACTTAAAAAATATTTCCTATGGGCAAGGAATCACTAAGCCTTTTGGTTTTATGGTTCATTAATTTGCAGTTGTTAACTCTCTTGATTTTTCCAAGGGAAGTAATTCATATTTGATATTAATAAATTAACCAGAGAATACATGGAGTGTTTCAAAGAATATTAGGGTATATATAAGTCAATTGGAAATTAATCACATACTTCAGACTTCTCTAGTGCTTGAAATGTGGTTTTACTAGGAAGCTGTTGTTTACAGAGAGAGCATTGTGTGTGACCTACAGTTTCACACAATCTTTAAAGGAAATGATAACAAAATATTCATGTCACACACCTGTACATTTATTAGTAGTACAGAGTATTAATTTGATCTTACAATGATTGGATTGAACCTGTTCATTGTAATGTTACTCCAAGTGTCATTGGTATCCCTATGCCAGCCCTATCCTGTTCTTTTCATTCTTTACTCTGTATGTGGTGGCAGCACACTTCTTGGTATTATTGCCTTTAATTGTTCTCTCTATGTTGCCTGTTTTATAGACTTTATATATATTCTCAAACATGTTTTAGTCACTGTATTATATACACAAAGATACTTCTTTGCTGGTAGCATGGTACAGGTTTTATTTTGTGACTGGTTAGGCTGGGGGAGGGGGGGTGACAAGGGGGTTGGTAGGAGGAGAGTGTTACAATGTTCTTTTCTGTTAATTAAGTGGATTACTCAGTAGGTACTCAGTCTCACACTGAACAATTGGATTAACTGTGTACACACTTGACTGAGCCAATTTTGTTAGACCCTATTGGCATGCCCGTAGCCTGGCCAGAGATGGGTGGGTGGGGGGCTACCTTTGGTCTATTTTGCCCCTCCTTACCTCCTGTTTACTTATGTATTTCCTTAATTGCCTGCAATTCTATCAGGCAAAGCTTGTTGGTTCTGGGGTATCTATCCTTTAGTCTATCATTTGAATTTGGGGTGTTTTAACTTTTGAAATGTGGTTAGTTTTATAAAGATTGCTGATATCTCAAATCCACCCTACTCTGTTGATAATAAGTTACACTTAATAAAAATAATATTCATTTGATTTGATTTTTATCCATCAACAGGTTTCGGACACTCAGAATGACAAACTCAGAGCTATCCCACACTTCTGTTTTCCTGATAGTTTTAAATGGGCTCCAGTTGACAGCTACAACAGGTGAGATGAGTCATCATTATTAAATATGAAATTTAAGTCGATTTTGTTGTTCTTACTAATAGTATAGCAATATCTCCATAGGCTTGTTCAACATGGTTGTCATGGTGATGATCAATCCATTCCCCCCCCCCCACCCACCATATCTCTGTCTTTTAAGACATTTTCATTCCCTGGTAAAGGGTAAACAGTATTGAACCCAAATATGCTAGAAGTCAATTAATTGTCACACATGCTCCAACTTTCAACAAGCAATTTGCTGCACAATGTCTGGAAACAATTTGGAGGTTCAGAACAATGATGAAAGCATTTTTCAAAACTGCTAGCAATTTGAATTGTGCTAAAATTTGGGGCCAATATTGATGATCTTTATGTTCAACTAGCTGTTTTAGGATGGTCTCCAAGACAGCTGTATATATATATAGATAAACAGACCTGTGTTAAACCACAGACATATTAATAATCAATAGTGTTAGTATGTGATTGCCATTTATAGACGGTAGTTAATAGTATTAGTCATATCCTAACCAGCCAGTCCTCTTGTAGTCTTAGAATGTAAACATGTTATCAGTGTGAGTATTGTAACAATTCAGATTCTACCCTGGTTGTCAATTCTATTGCAACAAACTGACTGATACAATCCATTCAACATTTAGCCTTGCAAAACTCACCCTAGAAAGTAATGTCATTATGGTGTAAACCAAACAAGGAGACTAGTTGATCAAAACAAGTACATGCTTGCCATTTACTGTAGAACACAATGGTTAATAACTAAAATTTACTTTGTTAATGACTAAAAGTTACTTGGTTAAGGAGTAAAATTTACTTGGTTCATGACAAAAATTTACTTTGTTTATGACTAAATTTACTTTGTTAATGACTGAATTTATACTTGGTTAAGGACCAAATTTTCTTGGTTAATTACTGAATGTACTTGGTTCATGACTGAATTTACTTGGTTAAGGACTAAATTAACTTGATTAATGAATAAATGTACTTGGTTGAGGACTAGATCTACTTGGTTAAGGACTAATTTTACATCCTCCCTGCTGGAAAATGACTTAACAGTTTAAATGTGCTATTAAAGCCTGATCCCAGTAAACTTCCCTGCTGGTAGACCCATTAGTAACTTTATTAGACAAGAACAGCTTTAAAATGCAAAACATTCTTTCTTTTGTACATAGATGAAAAGTTACTAATAATATTAATTGAAAGAAATATTCAAAATTTTGACATGGTCTTACAATCCCAAATATCAGCATTCCATCTTAAAATAATCAGCTCAGCTCTTTAGATTTCTATAACGCATGACAAGAGGAATTACTTGTCCTTGCAAAGACATACTAATGTTGACCTTTGACTGTCTTTTGTGTTGTTTTTCTTGGCAGTGAAACCTTCTCCTTTGTACTAACCAGTTTTGACGGTTCCAGATTTTATGGTTACAACAGACGACTACTGGTAAGTAAATACACAGTGGCCTCCAGCCCCAGGTCTGACCCCAGGGAAGAAAGTGTTCACTGGGTCCCTTTCATGAAGTCTTCATTCTTCCTTAAGTGTATCATATAAACAAGAAATATATTGCTTTTAATTCCATATCTTCCTGGGCCTGCTTATTGACCATGGTACCCAGGGCTGTAGGTACACCTGATCCTACCTCTCTTCACTCCAGTCCATAGGCTAGGTAGTAAATTCCCCTTCATATACAGACCTATGCAAATCATAAAAATGAATGCAACATAAAGTTTAGAATAATTGGATATTTTGGGGGGGGGGGTTTTTTGTGCATATGATGAATGTTGATGTAAGATATTGTTGGAGTCAAATGTAATCATTAATCTAATACTTGCTAATAAATATTCATGAGGTGACTGTCTTTTGATAGGTTGGTCAACCAGTTGCATGTACTTTTCGAGTAATGCTCGGTCGTTGAAATGTAAATTATCCGAAATTGGCAACCGACGAATAAAAAGCTTTTTGAGTCAAATCTCAAGGAAACAAACAGGAAGTAGACAAAGTCACATTGAGTTGAGGTTCAACTTCAGTTTATGAAACCTGTAAAGGCGGGACAAGGTCATTTTCATTCGATTCGAATCTTCGTGGATGGTTTTCTCATCAAAAAGTTTTTCTTCAAATCTGAAACGTGGACTACTCACCTACTAGTTAAGTGAGGAATAATAAGGGATTAATTTGGCTTTTAAAGAATGAAACGTATGTAGGCTAAGCACAAGAATGTGTACGCTATAAGGTATGTGCACTGTTAGGTGAATAGAGCCAAACACTAACATATAAACTAGATGTAAATACTTTGGAAACATTGTCAGGTTAAAGCCTGAGGTTGTTACCTGCCCAGCATTTTTGTTCAGAACTAGGACCATGTGACAATTTCAACAACTCAAACAAACAGCGATGTTTATATTTGTTTATGTTTCTTTCTTTACCAAAGCCTCCAGGTGAAGGAGCCAGATTGCCAGAAGTCTTCTGTGTCATGACTCCAATTCCCTGTTATCCACTTTACTTCCAACTACTAGACGAACTCGAGAGACGGAGAAAACATTCCATGGAGGAGGTAGATGCCTTCCTGAAGATAGCCGCCCAGATGTCCCTACCAAGACCTGTAAGTTAAATCCTTAGTAGAATTCTTCTTGATATTCATGAGTTACAATAATAATAATATATAAGAATTTGTAAAGGGCTTTTATCCAGTTAAAAAAAACTGCTCAGAAGTGCTGCAGGAGCAAAGTACCCAAAATGGACACAACAGTTATCAAACAAATGGATACGCATTCATGAATAAGAACGTCTTGAGTTCTTTCTGGAAAGTTGACACATGCTGGATTGTTTTCAGATGTAAGGGGAAACTGTTCCAGAGCTGTGGAGCTGATCTAGCAAAGCAACGTTCCCCATAGGTGGAAGTGTGAACAGTAGGAACAGATAGCATATGTTGTACGCTTGAACGAAGCACCCTGTTAGGTCTGTATTCTTGGAGAAGCTCTTGTAGGTAAACTGGGGCTAAACCATTCCTTGCTTTGAACCCAAGGACAAGAATTTTATAATTGATTCTGTCCGCAATTCTAGAGTACAAGTAGAATGTATGTAATTCTTACAGCTACGAGAAATACAAGATTGGTGGAGAGTTATCTGCACAATATTGTGAAATGGATACATTTATGTGTAGTTAAAGGAAATATTATAGTTAAAATGATTCTATATTTTCTTGTCTACGTGCAATCTTTTATATTTATCTTTGTATTTTATGGGTCATTTTAAGGGTCTTTTCGTTTTCCTTTTTTCACACCAGGGTGGTAATGTCAGGATTAGCGCATCGTTAAACTTGCAGCTTTCATTCAGAGAACCTTTGTTATTGCAAAGACCACAGGATTCAAGGCTTGAACATGTAAGTATTATCCAAGGGAAAGGGTTATTAAAATAATATCATATATTAAAATCATAATAATAAATGAAAAACAACAACAACAACAGCAAATAACAGCATTAAGTAATTATTAAAACTTAGATAAAAAATTTCGAACTTTGTCAAGACTGAATGGCAAAGTTAATGCCGACATCCTAATACTCTCATCAAAAGATTGATTAATTTCAATGGACACCATCTTAGATAGGATTGTACACTACTTAGTGAACAGGAGGTTGTGTGCTGATATGATATATGTGGTTTGTATCCTGATTCTAAGCAACAACTATCTTGCTCTGTCAAACTCTTTAGTCAATTTCCTAGATGTTCATGTACTAATAGTTGCTCTGTACAATATATTGTAACCTTCCTCCCAAATAGCTGAGCATACCCCACAAAATGCTCTGCCTTGTACACCACTAATCAGAAGAAGTTCAATGTATCTCATTTTTGCAACAGAGGGACACTATTTTTTGCCACCCAGTTTGCTTTGTAATTCCCATAAACTTTGCTTCCCTTCACTGTTTATCTTTTTCAAATTTCATAAATGTTTTATACTTGAATGGTGCAAGATGTCATTTGAAACGTCTGAGTATATTTGATAGTCTTGACAAATATGGGAATTCACAGCATGGTCAAAACAATATGTTCCAAACCATTAACAAACAAAGCCTTATCCCAAGTGGTTCTTTCGATTTGATGTGTATCATTGTGATAGGAATTAAGAAGTAAAAACATGAAAATTACAGTAAAGGGATGAACGGCTTAGATGAAATGTAACCATTATTTGAGTCAATTATTGAATTATTTCATCTTCCTGGAGATACAAAAATTATTGCCTGGTTTCTTTTTCTAAATGACTTAAATTATTAATTACTTATCAATTATTTATTTCCAATCATATTTCTTGTCCTTTCTTTCAGATTGACTTTGATTACTTGTTTAAGTGCCTCAGTATAACTCATGTACTTCACGTCTTTGGTTCTTTGCTGTTAGAGAGGAGGATCATTATGTTTTCTAGTTATTTAAGGTAAGCAATATACAAATGTATGTTATATACCTCCTTGTACCTCACAAACAATCTCATTTTGGGCCCTTGGCTTAAAGTAAAAATAAACATAGGGTAATTTGATGCAAACATCAGTGTTTAGAGCTCAGTTTACCTTATAACATTTGGTTATTTGCTTCAAGAGAATGATAATAATGTTCTTTAGTTATTTAATGTAAGCAGTACATGGATGTCTGTTCATACCTCAGTATATATCATATCATTTTGATGTCTTGCTTTTAGATAGAACAGTAGTTTTGTTTTCAAGTTACTTGAGGTAAGCAGTGCACTATCATATATTTATACCTCACATACAATATAACTTTCATAACCTGCTTTAGAAGGTAGGATGATTATGTTTTCTAGTTATTTCAGAATGGTATCTGTCATAATGCACAGATATTCATTCCTCAGCATACCTCACAACCTTACAATAATATCTGCATTATGTTTATTTCAGTGGATGTTAATCTCTTTTATTTTTACAGTAAGCTATCCAAATGTTCACAAGCCATCGCTGCCTTGTTGTATCCGTTCTCATGGCAACACGTCTACGTGCCAGTTTTACCCCAGAAGCTTCTGGATATGTGTTGCTCCCCGACACCGTACATCATGGGCATGTTGTCCCTCAGTATTCCAGAATTAGACGATTTGCCACTTGAAGAGGTAAGTCAAAAAGTGGAACAGTGTTGTTAGGTTTCTGTTGGCTTCAGAGTACCTTGAGTTAGTTGGTTGTTGATTAGCCTCTGTTGAAAGGGAGGTACGTTATCTTCAACAGTGTTGCTAGATTTCTGTTGTCTTCAGAGAACTTTGAGTTACTTGGTTGTTGATTAGCCTCTGTTGGTGAATTGAGGTGATCTGGAGTATCATATTAGATACTTCCAATTATTGATATGTTACCATTAACCTTAAGTTTACAAGTATAATTACTTCTGTAGATAATTAAACCCCTCGTGAAAGATAAGTAGTCTGGAGCAATGATGACCAATATGAAAAGATTAAACAAGAAATGTTAAGAAGATGTGGTCTCATAATCCTCTAGGTTTCAAGAGTCTTTTCGTCTTGTGGGACATTTCATCTTGTGGGAGATTTCATCTTGTGGGAGATTTCGTCTTGTAGGACATTTCGTCTTGTGGGACATTTCTTCTTGTGGGACATTTCTTCCTTTTGCATAGTATTCCTCTTGGGTTGCAACTCTCCTTTACCTTTGTTTATCAAGCAGGAGCAGACATCAAACCTCAAAGACCACTTTTGAGTTTTTTGATGATATCTGCTTGAAATGACTTTCAGCTGTTTCAAGCTGAGGTTTCTCTTACACAAGATCACTCCTAAGAGATCTCAGTGAACTCTGACCTTTTCTTTCGGTAGTTCCAACTCAGCTCAAAGTTTGAGTCACTTTGACTTAATTTTTTAATTAATTTCTGATGTTATGAAGCATATGTTGTGATTCCCATACTCATGGACTGTTAAGGATCAATTTAAAATTTCCAGCATAATTTTTGAAAATGAACCCACTCATCTGAATATCGTTTGCAGGTACTGATTGTAAACCTTGATGCGAGAGATTTTGACGTGCAAGTTGGAGATGAGAGCACCATTCTTCCAAGGAGGTTATCCCAGGGTCTGGAGAAAGCTCTCAAGACGTGTTTGAGAGACAGTGAAGTCACAGAGGCCAGAGATGTGGAGGATGAACTCTCTGTAGGTAAGTATCTAACCCTCCCCCCCCCCCCCCTCCCCCTTTGAAGACAGCCCCAACCTTACTCCTCATTACCTCCTGAACTTACTCAGCAAATCGTTGTCAGGAAAATGTTATGATTGCATCTCCATTCCAGTGTGTTTTGAGAAAGGAAACCAAGGCAGGGATAATATATCAATCTAAAATTTCACTTAGCAATGCAGTTTGTTATCTTGACTACACAAATTTTATTTCAAAAACATAATTATGATGGAAAATGCCAACATTTTGATAATTTCCAATTTGCTCCTTGTAAATGGAATGATCCTAACATAAGAAGGTGGCTGGTGAATAATTTGTACAAATGTTGTGTGACCATTTCGGAGGAACTATCCGTAGAAGATATTCAAACTAGTGATTTGTTGAGTTTACAGTCTCTGAATTGTTACAAACTAACCCATCAGTACCTTACAATTATTTATCATAGGTCACTAAATTTGTATATATTTATATATATGTTATTTTTTTCGTCTTACAGATTGTGAAGTAACAAACAATAACATCTCAGAGGCATTCATTCACTACTTTGTGGAACTAATGGGTCATTACTTGAACCACTTTCAAGCGTCACCAGAGGGTAACATGGTGTTTGACCGGGAGGGTTTTATCAAGAGTACTAATTCCAAGAGCCTGAAGAGGTTTCTGGAAGTCTTCACAGAGACACAAATGTTCTCACTCTTCATTCAAGAGAAAGAAGCAGACAGTGAGGAAGGACTTAAACAAAGTAAGTTTACAAACTTTTGACCAATCATAACGAAGAGATTATTAGATCAAAGATCAAGTGACCAATCATAAGGCAAAGGTTATTAGATCAAAGATCAAGTGACCAATCATAACGATAGAGATTATTAGATGAAATAGCAAGTGACCAATCATAATGAATAGATTATTAGATGAAATAGCAAGTGACCAATCATAACAAATAGATTATTAGATCAGAGATCAAGTGACCAATCATAACGAATAGATTATTAGATCAAAGATCAAGTGACCAATCATAACGAATAGATTATTAGATCAGAGATCAAGTGACCAATCATAACGAATAGATTATTAGATGAAATAGCAAGTGACCAATCATAACGAATAGATTATTAGATGAAATAGCAAGTGACCAATCATAACGAATAGATTATTAGATGAAATAGCAAGTGACCAATCATAACGAATAGATTATTAGATCAGAGATCAAGTGACCAATCACAACGAATAGATTATTAGATCAGAGATCAAGTGACCAATCATAATGCATAGATTATTAGATCAAAGATCAAGTGACCAATCATTAACGGATAGATTATTAATCAGAGATCAAGTGACCAATCACAACGAATAGATTATTAGATCAGAGATCAAGTGACCAATCACAACGAATAGATTATTAGATCAGAGATCAAGTGATCATAACGAATAGATTATTAGATGAAATAGCAAGTGACCAATCATAACGAATAGATTGAGAAATGCGCCACATTTCAGGCAAATGGCAATTGTTATCTTATTTTTATAATTGGTTCCGTTATTACTTTGGAATTGTAAAGGGCTTATAATTATGAGGTCAGTCATATTTCAGCAAATCATATCTTTGCTTTTAGAAATTGTTACACTATGTTCATTTTTTTCATTTTCTGGTGAATGTTTGGCTAGGTTTGTTTGATTGTTTTTTTCATAGAAAAGTAAAATTCAGTCCTGTTTCTGTTTTCCTCTTGTTTTAGGTCTTTTTGATCAAAGGATACAGACTTATGACACAGAGAAAAGAAACAGCAAGTTACTGGGAGTAGTCAATGTCAAGAAACTTGGTAAGTAATAATAATAATATTAGGCATTTAGCTACGCTATTCATGGTAAACCATATCACAGCGCTTACAGACGTTATATTACCACTGGTCAATGATAACCTGTCCCAGAGACAATCCCTCCAGTCGGCAGCAGTTATATACTGTGCCCAATGACAAGTTACCTCACAGGTACCCATTTAACCCCTGGGGTGGAGAGAGGCAAGTGAGATAAAGCATCTTGCCCAAGGACACAACGTAATGAACTAGGCAGCAATCGAACCAGCAATCCTTGGATCACGAGTCCGAAGCCTTAGCCAATTGGCCATCACGCTCTCAATTAAATTCTTTCTATCAGTTTTGGAATAATTCATAACTTTTGATAAACTTTCAGGGGTTGCCTGTTAACAATATTTTGTTCTTGATATAATGGACACAAAATAATTGCATCAGCTCTGTTGTGCTTGGTGGGCTCAAAAAGTGGTTGGATATTCCCACATTTTCCTAAACCAATGCATTAAACCTGCTTCCTCATCAGAAGAAGTGTTTTGATACAAAAGTTAAAAGAAAGTTGTATCTGGCAATAGGGTGTGATTTGTTGTTCTGATAAGCCACCCTTCATTATAAATATTTCACAAAACTAGACTAATGTTACCTGTGTCTTGCTTGTAAAATACTACACCTCTAATAAGATAATACATGAGACTTCTCTCTGAACATCACATGTAATACTCTTTATTATAAATGCCGAATGTTTAATTTTGTCTCCGTAGGTCAGAAACTTGCAGGCACTGCCAAAGGAGTCAAGGTTAAAGTCAAGTAAATGATCACCAAAGATGGATCATGAATCAGGTGATCTCCATTCTGGTCATGTGACTGACTGATGCTGTCCACGACGAAACTTTACCTCACTCCAGGTAAAGTAATAGATGAACAGACCTCTTTCATCACTGGAGGTAGAGTGAGGACCATGTCATCAACAAGCATTTGTGATGGTGACATCTTAGAGAATGTTTGAGGACCAAGGCAAGCAGACATTGATTATCACCATGTCATCTAGTGTCTGTGGTTACTGAGGCTACTGCAAGGACTGTCTAGTATTTGGGAACGAGACACTGGAGAAAGTCTGAGAACAGAGTCAAACAGGACTGAATGAGTCTGCGAAGATTTCGTCAAGGGCACAAATATTTGACTTTGTCTGCCAGCTTATATGAGGGTCACAAAGATGATAGCTAAAGCATTTAGCTATTTTGAAGTCTAGCATTAAAAAACTTGGGCATTGTTATCTTAAGAAAGCTGGTATCTAAAGGTGTTGTCATAGTAACAGAAAATGATATTCCAGATGCTGACTTTTGTTATGCCTGGTGAGGATTGTCAGACAACTCATATAGAATCCAAGGATATGTTAATATGAATATGCAAATGATACATTATAGAAAATAGATTGGGGTACGTAATCCTTTGGGTTATCATTTCACAGCAACCAGTGCTTTCAAAATGTTCTCCCTTAAAGAAAATTACACACAGGATTTATGGGTGATGAAATCTTTATCTTGCCTATGAGGTCTTCCATTTCTATGGATGTACTGCCCTGGTTGAAATAGGCCTAATGCTGACAATTGTCAGGCATGGATTGAGAGGTGTTGGGGGTGGGAGGAGGGGTAACAGATCTAAAAAAAAACACATTTTAAAAGGGATGAGGGAGTGGGGGTTGAGATGATACAAGGGGGTCACCGAGAGGTGATCAAAAGGCCCAGGTGCTTGTAATGTACTAACACCACTCGAGATATTTTTTTGTTTGGTTTAAGCATCTCATTAATAGTTATCTATCAGTACTTACATAAAATAATACTTGTAATATTCAAGAGAGACACTACTTCCAGGTCAAAGCTTCTCTTGTGCAACAACAGAGAAGGGAAATCTTCATGCTGCTGATTTTGAAGCCAAACATCAAGAAGATTGTTGGTCTTCATAGTCAAGTTTATATCACTAAGGAATGTTTCAGCTAGTTATTATTAGTTAGATAGTGATGGAAAGGAGAATGTTACATTGAAACTAGATTTAGTATAATGATGCACTAGGTTTTGATTTTCAAATCGCTCATTTATTACTTTTTAACGATTATGTATTAAATTTGGTTTAGATGTTAATTAAATGCTGTCAAAATTTTACCTGTGAGAAAATGCTGCTTTGTGTATGTCAGTGTACTTGTAGCTAAGATAATTGCAGCTAAGTAGAGAGAGAATTTCCATTTTTTTTTTTTTTGCATCTTTTGAATAATGCTCTGCTTTTGGTCTAGTACTTAGAAGTACAGAGAAGAACTGTTGACAGAGGGTTCCTTGGTGCTCTCAAATAAACAAAATAAACATAGCAGAACATTACCACAACATGGTTATTGTCACTGCATCACCATGACATCACATGATATAATAATAACCATGACATCACATGATATCATAATAACCATGACATCACATGATATAATAATAACCATGACATCACATGATATCGTAATAACCATGACATCACATGATATAATAATAACCATGACATCACATGATATCATAATAACCATGACATCACATGATATAATAATAACCATGACATCGCATGATATAATAACAATGCAAGTTTCAATCTTGTACACAACAGCTTAATTAAAAAATTAAAGTTAATTGCTGTCAAATTTCTGCTGCTAGAGTAGTTGCTTTTGTACATTTATCAAGAAATACTCATTTTAATATTTTAGAACTATTGAAATATTTACAGTAGGGTTGAGGGTGATATCTGTTACGCAATCATTTGTATCCTTTGAATATATTTAACAAGGCCAGCAGTGTATACTATGCAGAGGTCTTTGTGCAGCTCTTGAGCCTTGTCTCTATCACAACAGGTATTTTGTTTACTTTAAATAGAACAAGAATGTTTGGATACAATCTGTCAGCCATCTTTGCTTCCATTTTTGCATCTCATGAATATCTGCAATTTGCAGTCTTGCATTTATTTACCAGTTAATTTTCTTTACTTTGAGGGTCTTATCGGTGAAATTCCTGTTTGTTCATATCATATGATCTTCCTTATTAATATATTTTGTTTTGCAAGGGTTTCTTGACAGATTTCACACATTTAGTAGCAGTCCAGTTTACAAAATCTTTTATACAGGAATGCGTGTTGCCAGATGGCTAATTGCACACCAAACATTATGCACATTGCACAATATGTTCTTCACCTTTCCTTTATCTCCCTTCTTTTAATATTTCAGATTTTAAGATTCGATAGCAATTTCGTCAGAAATTACAAACTAGAGGCTGTGTTGCCTTAGAACAAGTTGACCTTGTTATTGAAATTCCTCTATGGTGCGGTCTCACCATTGCTAATAGTTTTGCAGTTTTGCTAGCATAGAATTTCAATATTTGTTTACAAGTAAGTAGATGTCAAAGAGATACACATAAATGTCCCTATGGGGTGATGAAGAGTCTGAAGTATACAAGTGGCAAGTCAGGGGGAGGGGGTGGCAGGAGAAGGGGGATATGAACTACTGAAGCACTCTATCCTGCTGCAATTAAGTTTATGCTGGAGCAAATTATCTATCTTCACACCTTGATAGGAAAGCATTGCCAGATATATCATTAAATCAACCTTATCTACTAAATATGAAAATAGAATAATATGAATATCCTCTCTGTACAATCATAACATGCTCGGATACAACTATCATAGTAGAAACAAACTTGAGTTATTAAACAAAGAAGGGGGGAAAAGTCAGCATGAGGTGTGAGTGAGCAGTAAAATATATAAATATTCATAGAGCTGTATATGAATATTAATAGAGCTGTATTTAATTATTGGCATTGAATTGTACATAGTTTCCTCTGGCTATATACATTGACTTCTCTTGTTGTTATATTCAGCAAATATCCCCAAATGTTTTGCTTTATAAAGTTTGAAGTAGTCTGTGTTTACTCTAATTGATCTAACACACCCATGATCATTGTTTTTGTGAGTGTCTGTATCTCTTTGATTTGACAGATATGAACATAATTAAAATACAGGAAACACCTCAAGCACTTGCCAGAGTATAAGCACTTTATGTTCTATGGTTTGTATCTTACAGGCGGAATATTTGCCATAATTTAATACTCATAATCTTCTTATTTGTTTACTCACTGTACATATATTTCTCACATGATAATTTCTTGACATTACAAGTAGTATTTATCATGTACGCTTGTGTGTCTCCAGGCAGTGCAAGAAACAAGGAGACCTTAGTTCATTCACCTTAAATCCCACACATGGTCAAATTAATGCAGTTACGATATTGTTATGTCTGACCTATGCAACTTGTGTAAGTTTACGTAGACCACCTCAGACTGAGTGACTTTTTTACACCAAATAGTCTATTGTGAGGTATTTTGTCATGTGATCCATATTTGCATATAGAAAAGCTGATTGGTTAAACATTTCTCGGACCTTGTCCACTTCTTCTCGTACAAATACAAGACCTTAAGCAACCATTATTCCTTGATTTATGGCTGTTCTACCTTCTCTTGTTTGTGCAATAGCTTCATTTTTTTTGCATAGTCTTCTGTTATCCTGAGATATTTACCCTTAGTAAAGTTTGATAGGGGCAGTATTGGGGTTGTGTGGGTCAGGAAGGGGGAACTGCATCATGCATGTTGTGAATATTAAAACTGCATCTCTTTTTTCATAGCCTCATAAGGAAAAGTTTTTCTTTTGGTGGTTCATAATGCAAGGAACAAGTAATATACCAATTATAAACGTTCACATATGCAATATCTTTCCATATATATTTAACCATCCGTGTATGCATTCTTATGCAACTTGTTACTTATATTTTGCCATTTTTTAATAGCTAAAATGCAAATTGCTTAGATGTTATGTTTATCTTTTTAGTGGATGAATTCATTTGGCTGTATCCTTATGCAAAATTTTTGTTGTGTTTGTTTCTTATGAACTTATTTTTGTGTAAACTTTTGATACCAGATGAGAAGTATGTTAGTAATTCTCTGTAGAGCATTAATTTGGTAATGACTGACACCTGGTTTGATTCAGTGAAAAGTGTAAAACTAACGAAAGATAATTGACTTAGGTGGGTAAAGGGGTGGGGGTGGGATAGGGTGTGACAGTGTCAAAGTAAAGGGCAACAATTCAGTAAGGGTCCAGCAAGGGATGACAGGAGAGAATTCAGGTGGGGGGGGGGGGTGCAGACTGTATGTGGGTAAGCTTTGAATAATTGTTGTGAAAATGGAATTTATGATCTGTAGCTTTTATATCACAATTTTATAAACGAACTACATAACTTGTCACTCTATTTTCTTTTTGGTGCGTGTGTGTCAAAGTTAGCAAGAGTCAGGTATGCAATGTTTCAAAGTTAGGAGAGATAAATGAAATGTTGAAAATTTAACTTTTTAAGGAGATGTTGTGGAAGGAATGTTGAGTGGTCAAGAGTGTTTTTATACGACCTTCCAGAAAGACACAAAAGTCTGTTTTGGACTTTATACTCTGTACTCTTAGTGTCGTACTTTGTTTAAGAATTCCTGTGAGATAAGTGTTCAATTGGAAAATATGGTATTATATATTATAGTGTGGTATATAAGTGTTAAATATGTTGACTTATTGGTTTGTTTGTTTATGTACTATACAGTAATTATATAGTGTATATTCTATGTTCTTATTGTAAGACTGAAGAGAGAGAGAGAGAGAGAATAGTGTATATTCTATGTTCTTATTGTAAGACTGAAGAGAGAGAGAGAGAGAGATGGTGTGTGTTTCGTTAGTCATTTTTGGGTATATTTCTAGAGATTTCTAATTGTTTTATGTTATATTAAACAGAATGTATATATTGAAATTGTGATAAATTTACAAAAGCAATAAATGTTCCAAGACAAAATTGGAAAGATAGCTCTGATTTTCTGTGTCATTTTGATGTTCTTTGCTTTGTTAATTATTTTAAAGGCAGTGATTAATGTCTTCAGTTGAAGATATAGCAGTTGAATTAGTTGTTCAGGGAAGGGGTGCAGTCAGCTGTTCGTTCAGTAGCTTAACTGCTATGGGCTTGGACCGTGCTGAGCCGGTGGCCTCGACTAAAGCGGGCCCCCCGCTATACTGATGCACAGAAAAAGGGTACCTCTTTGGATAGGGAGGGCCCGTTTTTACTGGGAAAATAAAGCTCATGCAAGACTGAATGTTGTTTCTCACTGATACAATTTGAAAGGTGTATACAGAAGCCGAATTCCTCAATCCTCATTCCATGGTTTATAGTTACAAAGAATTTTAATAGCTATGTTGATAGTATTTTTCTGTCATTTCTCTTGATGTATTTTAGCATTAAAACATATTTGTCATCTGGAACAATGTGTAAAAGCTAAATTGCCATTCAAAAGTTCTAAACCAAGACCCCCTGCATTGATCTTGCATAAATCCTTAGACCCATGGGCGGGGAGGGGCAAGGGGGGGGGGCACTTACCTCCCCCCTGGAAAATTGAAAAAAAGTTAAACATTTGACATTTCAATGATTTCACCCAACCAACAGTTCTCTATTTATGTTCATTGCATACGGACCCATGCATAATGCATTACTGAAATTATTGAAAGTCAACATCCTAAAACATGAGATCTCAAATAACCGATGTGTAAATGCAAGTTGAAACGCACGGGAAGTGTCTTTTCCGACGATCTAGGATTTTTTAGTGGCAAAAAAAATCGTGGTACGCTCCGCCCCAACCGATAATTGAGCTCCGCTTAGATAGTATCAAGTAGTGTGTTACACCTACATGACCTACTGAACCCCCCCCCCCCCTTGTGAACATTTCTGTGGACGCCCCTTGCTTGGACCTCCTGATAGGGGCCCCTTTATGGCCAGGAGCCCCCAGGTTCATCGTTACGCCACTGTGTACGTTATCTCGTCAAAGACACATTATACATTTATTCTATGAAGCCAAAGTCGATCTGTCAACTTTATTGCGGTATTACAAGTTTTATCCTTCGTACAGTGGTTAAGCTTCAAAGTAACCAATATCCAAACTTAAGATAGACCTCTGTCATGTCGGTCCTATCGAATTCTGTGAAACTGTACAAGCTTCAGTCAGTAACTGCACATCATAACGGTATAATGAGTTTATCATTCGTTCGTAATTACTGAAAAAAGAGGCAGTTTTGAAAAGTTTTTGGTAGTTTCAAATCAACCTGTTTCAAGCGCATTAACTTATTTTTTCTAAAACTTCCTTTTTTCGTTCGGCGAAGGTGCACAAGTGAAACCATGAACTAGTCGATCATAGCCCGTCAGTATGCAAGTTTATGTAGTTTACGCTAGTCTTACTTCAATTCAGAGATATGTACATACACCCTGCAAGTATCGCGCGATACCACGCCAGTACATACGCGCGTCACCAGTACCTAATTCAGCGCGCGTGTGTAGTCATACCTCCTAGAGTCCCTTTATATACATACTAGCTTTACGTTTAGCCTCTTTGTGTGTGTTTGAGAAGTATTTGCGTCATGTATCTAACGCTTTTAGCACTAATACAATATGTATACTTAATCAGAGGATTGTTACATAGCGTTTTGGCTTAAGCTACACATTAGTTCTAGTTTACAGTGAAGCTGCCTTCTGTTTCTGCATTACAGAATTATTTGAATATTCCGATAGGATATTATTTATCCATTCTTTCCTACATCACTGCCCTATGTATAAGAAATATGATAAGTATTTTGGTGTATATAAAAGGTCTTGTAAATTTCAAGGTTACTTTTAGTATATTTTACTCCTAGTATTGGTGGCAGCTAGCCCGCCAGAATCGGTAGTTGATATCGATAGAATCTACGCGTTGTTGTGCGTCTTTCTGCGTACGTTATGTGCGTGACATAATATCACATTTGCATTCAGCTGTGCGTGGTCCATTGGCTTGTCCAATCATGAGTTATTATCATTGGTCGCTATCGACACTTCAGCCAATCAGCTGAGTGTGCGTTCATGCTGGTTTATTCGATCCAAATTACGTGACTTCAGAGAAGCATATTTTCATTTTCGAGAGTTCTCAGTTAGTCTTCGTCTCGTAAGGACGTACTGTTTGAGTTATAATATCTTTGATAATATCAAGTTTCATCCCATCTAGTGTTCTCAATTTGGAATCCGAACACTTCCATAAAGTTAATCACAAGAAGAAAAGTATCATATTCGTCTCCTGAACTATTTCTTGTATAATCTCTATATTTCGGACTTAACCCTCGGCAGAATAATATTGTGTAAGGCGCCACAACAAATTGGAAAGATAGCTCTGACTTTCTGTGTCATTTTGATGTTCTCTGCTTTGTTATTTAAGAAAGGCAGAGATTAATGTCTTCAGTTGAAGATATACCAGTTGAATTAGTTGTTCACGGACTGTACATTATCTCGTCAAACACACAGGATACATTTATTCTATGGAGCCAAAGTCGATCTGTCATGTTTCTGGCGGTATTACGATTGTTATCCTTCGTACAGTGGTTAAGCTTCAACGTAACCAATAACCAAAATGAAGAAAGACCGCTGTCATGACGGTCCTATCTTACTCCGCGAAACTTTACCAGGCGCGAAGCCAAGGGGGGGGGGCGAAGGGGGAATCCGCCCCCCCTTGAGCATATTTTTTTTTGTATGTTTTTATGATATCGCTACTAATGTCAAGCTTAGATGCAACTTACAAGGCCTGGGAAGTGCCACTTCCAGCGATTTGGGAGGCATTTTCAGCCAAAATTTTCTTGTACACTTTGCGCCAACTTATGGTGGCGCTACGCTTAGATATTTTTCAATGCAGAATCTACGGCTCTGATAGGTTGCCTACACAGTGGCGGCGGAAGCCAATAATTTTAGGGGGGGACGGATATCGAAGTCACTATCTAAGCGTAGCGCCACCATCGGTTGGCGCGGAGCGTA